>BEXV01001041.1:36536-97274 GCA_003118195.1 Hemicentrotus pulcherrimus | reverse complement strand
CGATGTTATGGCAGCTAGGCTAAAGCGGAGGTAATAATAATTGCGCCTCGGAACAGAATTTTCCAGATAGACGGCGCTATAGAAATGCCTATTATTATTATCATTAATACCATGGGCAATTTTAACTGTCAAAGACTTGATATTGATATTGATCTGATATTTTGGGGCAAGGAAATACTTTTTCATTCTTCTAATAATATACAAGAGACAACAGGTTTGGAAAGTTAGAAATCATGGAACTCGTCTGAAACAATCATATTTATAATGAAGGTGTATACAACTTGGGGGCACTGTAGAATCAATTTATTGGTGAAATCAATTCAAAATGATTTTAAGTCAATTTTGCTCACACTCTAGAAGTAAATTTTCACCGCCCTGTTGGAGCTATGTGACTCCTTAAAGGGAAAGTCCACCCTGAATATAAAGTTGGTTTTCATAGAAGCATAAAAACGAGAGGAATAGGTCAATGAAAGCTTGAACAAATTCAGATTATAAAGAAGAAAGTTATGAATTTTTGAAGTTACGATCAATCAAACACAGATTGGTAACACTGTGGGGAGCTTGCAAGCTCCTCTGCAAGACACGTTACAGAGGGTGGACTTTCCCTCAAAGGAAGAATCTTGTACCTGGTTTGAAAGCGTTAAAGTTGATGCTTCTCCGAAGCTCCACCCACTTCAACCTGAACTGATTGCTATGCTTCTCCGTCATTCTGCGCCAACCTTTCGTCACCAATGCTCCTTCAATCCTGGTATTAAGAAAGTAAATAATGACAGGTCAAAGACCTATTTTAGGTTCGGATATATAACAAATACATTCATCCATGTAGTGTGAAGAAAGTTTGCAGGGAAACGGGGATGTCTATCCTCCCTGGCGGGTGTTTCACAAAGATTTTAAGTCAAACTTAACCGTAAGTTGGACTTAAAAAAATATGTAGAGCCATTTGTAGCCTTGAAATGAAAAAATTTAATGAAATATATTCAAAAGCAAAAATTGAATTATTTTAGATTTTGTATAAATTCCAAATCAAGAACATGAAAGCTCCTTGATAATAGAAAATATGAATGATTTGAATCAAAATTTTATGCCTTTTAAAATAACTTTTACAAAATATTGTCATATTTTTCCAATTGTTTAGTCCAAGTTAAAGATAAGTTCAACTTACATGTAGGATCTTTGTGAAACACCCCTTGGTCATGCTTTGAAGCAGATTCATTCTGGATAACCCTCCTTTCTTATGTAAAAGATTACTTTAAATACTACTGCAGTTTTATTCAAACAATATAATTTGAGAATTAACATTGTTATATATATTGTTTTACTTTATTTTTTTGTAATGTCAAATAAGGCTACAATATTGAGCAGAAGAAAGTCAAATTTACTTCACATGATCAATGACCTTCCTTCATGAAGCCAAGTCACAGGTTCTAAAGAAATGCCTTCACAATATCCAATTTGATATAGATTATGTATTCCATTCATCAAACTCCTACTCCATCAAAGTACATGGACCTCCCTCTAACTCTATTCTTCCTCTCACTTCCTGAGCCCATACTATATCCCATCTGGCCAACCATCAGAATAATTCTTTGGTTTGACAGTGCTTATAAGGAATCAAGGACAACTACCCTCTGGACCATCACCCTGTAAACCATGAGAAAACTACCCCTAGGACAATCACTCCTTAAAGCAACATCTTAAGACAACTATCCCCTACTGTGCAACAACTGCCCTTGCACATCCTGACAACTACATGTGACTCATATACCCACTATTTTGTATGTTCATGTAGTTGGTAACAGAGAATTTTTTCAAGGGGGAAGTTTTCCAGGGGGTTATAGTCTTAAGGGAGATTTCCAGGGGTAGCTTTCATAGGTGATAGTTTGTGGGGGCAGTTGCCCTCATACTGTTAGTTTAACATTCTGCAAGTCCTTTTTATAATACTCACAATGATACTCCATTGTTTCCACCTATGTAGAATGTTGGTGATGTATCCACCTGCATGACAGACTTCCTCCCACTGGTATCCCCGGGACTCTTCCTCTCCCGTCCTCCTCCTCCTCCTCCTCTGTCCCCATTCTTCCCGTCTTTCTTCTCCTTGGACTTGGAAGAGTCCTTGCCTGTCTTGCTTCCATTTTCTCCTCTTTCCATACCACCTGCCTCACCAGAAGGACAGGAAGTAGACCCTCCTTTGCCTCCGTCTCCCTCCTTGTTGTTTGGGTTGTTGTCATAGCAACCCCAATCGGCATCGTTATTGCTGTTATTGTTGTTGGAGTTTGGATTATTGAAGGAAATAAAGGATTCTGAAGGTTCGCTCATTGTCTTGGTGTCCGCTGAAGCAGGTGGCGGGGGTTCACCTTCATCTTTGTGCTGGTTATCTTCGTGTAAACTATCCTCTATTTGGGCATCAGTCCGGTAATAAGCACCTTCATAACCCAATGCATCGTCATAGTTACCATCACCATCATTATCATCACTTTTGTTCTCACTGTCTTCTTGCTCAAGCTCAGGAAGAAACTCCTCATCGAGTGAGGTCAGGTCATTCTCCATCTCTTCATGGTTGCCATGACAACCGATGCTAGGTTCACTTGTTTCCATGGTCAGCCTGACCATAGCTTCTTCTACCGTCTGTTCTTGGTCTTTACTCATTTTAGTCCGTGGCTTTACCTCCTCTCTGTCAGCTGCATCTACATCTCCCTGCTCTTCTTTCTTGTCTCTCTTCTCCGCTCTCTCCATCTCCTCCTCTTCTGCATCATTTGGTTCTTGTTCCTCATCAGCATCACTAGCATCCGCAGCTTCTTCAAATTCCTCTTCCTGATCTACTTTCTGCTTGCTTTGAAGAGAGAAAATAGATTTCTTCCCTGGTTTGTATTTGGTTCTTGTCCATGGGTGTTCATCACAGTAGCTGAAGAAAGAAAATACAAAAATGATAATTTCTTTAATATACTGTAAAGGCATTGTTTCCACTATTTGCCATTACCACAAGTCTTAAACTATTTTATATGGTTTTGTATATACAAATAAAAATTGACTCTTTCGTGAAAGAGGATTTGACATGGAGTAGATTATTTTCAATCTACCCCATAATAAGGTACTCACTTTTTCTGTTAATGCATGTATAGACTCTCTTCCGTCATACTAAAAGCCAAGTTGTTGGGGTAAGAGACTTACCGACAAATGCCCCTTCTGCACGAATTCAACTGGCACCTTACATTATATACTGGCACAGTGCCCATCCCTCGTGGATAGATTCACATTGAGACTAAAAATGTATTGAACAATTATTAAGAATGGCGTCGGGCTTCTTTGATATATATATATATATATATATATATATATATATATATATATATATATATATACATGGTGATCAAAGGTTATTCTGTCGCTGGGAGCACCATCCCGCTCCACATCCTAGTCACCACCCAGCAAATGGGCTTGGTTGTTGTATGGTAGGAGAATAAAAAAGGTTGTTGCTTGTGGAACTTACTGTTCAATTTGAAATAGATGTTCAGGATGCACACAATAGAAAGATGGAAAGGTATGATGAATTGGTATTAAAGAGACATGAAAGGCACAGAATACTCAAGTCTACTTTGAAGCAATGGAAATAGGGGTGAGAGGTCACATAGACGGAGAAAAAAAAAGCTAGACTCAAAGAGTACTTGATAAACATGAATGTGACGTCAGACCTGGGAGGATGATTAATCACATTACTAAGCATGCTCTTCTTGGCATCTTTCATTATTTCTGTAGTAGGAAGCATTGACATTGCAAAAGACTACAATACCTGAATTTATAGAATAAGAATATGGACCAAAATTACCCACTCATCAGAGTTTAATAAGCATTACCCACTACCCATAAATTATTATGATCACTACTTTACCCCCACTTCTCACAAATTAATTTACCTGCTTTAAAATTCATCAATAATGCCAATATGTTTTCTCCTAAAGTCACAATGATTTAAATTCCATTATTGAATTTTCTTTTGCCTTTTGTATTCTATGATTCTTAGTACAAACCTGCCTTGATTGAACCCAAATAGGTTCATGGNGGGGGGGGGGGGGGGGGGGGGGGGGGTGTGTTTCTTAAAGCTGTGCGTAAAACTACGCATGAATTTACAATACAAATGACTTGAATATGAAGAGCTAAATGGGATTCTCACAACCATTTAATTGCATAAGCTAAAGTTGAAATATGCAAATGTTACATTACCTTATTATTATTAACAAACATTTTAATGCAAAGTGTATTTTTGGCTACAATTTAATTCAGATTATGTGAAATACCTGGTACTGTCACACTTTGTTAATATGTCAGGGAAAACTTTGGGCATCCCATTTGGCTCTTCATATTCAAATCATTTGTAAAGTCATTCATAACTTTACACACAGCTTTATGAAACACCTGCCTGGTTATGATCATTGTAATTGTTACTGTACCTGTACAAATTTGTGCATTGCTTTTAATTTCTTTGAGATAAAGAAATTATTACAAGTTGTTAGGCTTTTAAAAGGAAACCTCATCCAAAGAAATAACTTAATTCATTCTGAAAATGTATTGCATTTGTGCCTGTTAATACACAAGATTCCCCTCCAAAAACTATGAGAGAGGTATAAAGATAGATATTCTTAGCACAACATGGGCATTGCCATTTCCTTGATATTGTAACGTTCCATGCAAAATCTTTTATGAAGTAAATCTATTCAAATTTATGAATGCTTCCTTCCCACTTTTTGTGGTGATTTAGTATTTCATTCACCTGTCATTTACATTTGTTAGAACTAAAATTGCATAAAAAGTTATTGCCCTTCTGGGATTTATTTATTTTTTAAAGAAATGAGTTACAACAGTTTCCCTCTTATATATTTTTGCCTTGTTGTAATCATTAAATTTCAAGCTATGATTTTTCTTCACCGAAAAGGGTAAGGATTTTTTTTATTGAATTAGAAATTCTCTTCAACAAGAGCTTGGTGCATGTATGCATGGTATGTTACATTATCAAGAAAAATGGCTGCACCCAAGTCATGCTAAAGGCATTACACCATGCCAAGAATATCTACATTTATGCATCTCTTGTACACTTTTGTAAGAAAAATTGTATATCAATAGGCAGGATTAAATCTTATCTTTCAGCATATCTACACTTTTTCTTTGGGGTGAGGTTTCCTTTAGGAAATACAACCATAACAAGATAGTTCTTACATCTTTAAATGAAAATTCTCTGAAGGCCATGCAATCAAGGTATACCAACAAGATTGATTTATAAAAGACCAAACAAAAAATGATCGTACCCTGAATGGCCAAGAATCGGTCAGTATGGAGTCAGTATGAAGGCGTGATTCAGATATAAAGTTACCATAAAAGAAAATAGGTGGAAACTAATTGTGGTGGAGAATATTACTTTTCTCAGCCGAAAGGTTATTGTCCACAAAAATCTCCTCCTCGTAAAAATTGCGGTCATGGTGGTTTCTGGCACCACAAAAGGTCGACTCAAAACTGGGTCACAGAACATTAGTAAGTCACAGGCATGAGCAAGACATCCAGCTTCCGTGAGTCCAAAATTAAAATATGGATAAATAGAAAAGGGAGAGGCACATTACCGAATTAAGGGAGCAACAATAACAACAAAACATGCAAAGAAGAAGGGCAGCTCAGCTGGTGCATTATACTTCATCTCCAAAAGTCATTGGAAACTCTAGAACACTCGATTTACTTGTACCTCTGAACTGCCCCCCTTGGCCTTAGACAATTAACAATCCGTTTTTATCTTTTTCTTTTTTAATGGAAAACTATCATCATCATCATCATCATCATCATCATCATCATCATCATCATCATCATCATCATTAACTACATACCTTCTGCAGATGCCTTGTAGCCATGTATCAATAGACTTGAAGTGGTAGACCATATTGTGATAGGACTTGGAAACAAAGCGGTAGGAATCAAAGACTTGAACCTTGCCCTTCTGCCAGCGTGCTCCGATGGTCTTCGGTCCATCACCTAACCACACTTCCACGTGTACCATGTCATGCTTTTGCTTCTTAGCTGTCAAACAAACACAAAAAATATGTACATGGGACCAAACTGTATATTTGCAACACAATATATCGTCTGTTTGGAGCCAGAAGGGTGTTTAGTAATATAGTTTAACACAGAGTTAATGCCCTTTTGGCTCTGAACATACAATATTTCTCGGCTGCAAAACACAGGGTCAACTACACAGTACATCATTGTAAATATGAACGATTGAAAGAGGAAAAATAAATGAATAAAATTGAAAAATTGAATTGAATACACATGCCTAGAAAGCTATGTGTAAAAGAAACAATATGCTTCTTGGTTTCAAAATCAATAAAATACAGGACTTTAGACATATTTCCTATACAATCCACTCACAAACATATATTTTATTTTTTTATATCAGGTAAAACAAGCTGTAAATCAAACAATTAAAGAAATCCAATGTACAGTTACTGAACATACTAGCATATAAAGCAGATCAAATATGCATTTTGCTTACATTTCTTATTGAAGTAGGTGCCTGAGATAAAGACTAAGTCACCAGGTTTCATCTCTTCTTCCGTGATGGTGATAGGTAGAATGTCGTATTGATAGGCTTGGTTCCAGTTGTCAACCTTAAAACCAAAATCTTCTTTCAAATCCAGCAAGACCCGCCTCACCAGACCACAGCAATCTAAAAAGAATGGGGCGTCGTACTCTGGAGCTATCAAAAAGACAAAAGGGGAACAAACAAACAACTCTTACACTAAATGACGTGTTTCATTTTTAAATCGTTATTTTTACAATTGCCATTTTATTGGGGATGCAGACCTGTTCAGATTTTCAAATCCTTTTGTGCACCCCCTGACATGTTTGATTTTTTAACTGTCTGAATCAATTACATATACATTACACCAGAGGATTTGTGGTCAACTAGCCAACTATTAATTATATGTACCATAATATAGATTCATTAAACAGGTTTTTGATCCCTGTTATTTCTTCCATTCAATTTATATCTTCATAAACAGTAGTCAATTGAAGCAAGTGTCACAATTAATGAACCTTTATTAATTTCAAAATGAAAGACAGGTTATTCTTAGTGAATCTATGTCAGATTCAATTTTTAAGAATTGGGCAATTCTACCTACATCCGTAATAGTAATTTTCTGTAGATCATCATTTGGTATGACTAAATGCAGAAAAAAAATACATTACCAAATGAATAAAAAGTTTGAAAAATCTTCTCAAGAGTACTGAATTTACAAATTTGTGATTGCATTCTTAATAAGAACATTCTCTACCTACATATTTTTCAATCTCTATTACATTAAATTTATTTAAAAATATGATTCATGATATACAGAAACCTATTATTTCAATTATCCAAGCCTTCAATAACATTGCTAAACATAACAGTTTCACTTAAAAGTAGCCTTGATAATAATTGTTTTCATTTTTGTTTAATAATTTGAATTCCTTGTCAAAATATGGGCAGGGTATTACAATGTTATGCTGTCTACAGAAAGAACATATAAGAAGGGGGAAAAAAAAGGAATGAGTATTCAAAACAGCACTTACTTCCTATGGTTTGGTACCTCTTGGCATACGGTACACCAAAGTAATGTTTACACTGATCCAAGAACCTCATTCGAAGGGCCCACATTCTCTCATGGTCTTTCTTTCCTAATAGCTCCCTCTCTCGAATCAGTTCCATCTGCCTGAACTGGTCCTACAAAATACAAAGATAAAATAAAGTTGATTATTCTATTTAAACAAACAAAAAACCAGCTGAATGTCTAGAATTTAATATTTTCAATTTATGCTCACTACTGTAATAACAAAAATTCACAACCTGGAAGCTTTGCAAAAAATGGTGTTACGTTGAGGTAGCTTTGGTCCAAAAATCAAAAGGTGAACTCCATAGTTACTACAGGTTTGTGGAGGGAGGGGGGGGGCATAAGTTTCAACATTTCCAAATTTAATAACTAAATTATTCATAGCCCTTGTAAATTTGATGGTTTTGTGTTTTTTCATAACGTAAGAATGAAAGGTGGTCTGGTTGAATTAGGGCAATTGTTGAATACTTGTTGATGTAAGCTTTTAATATCACATTCTCAATAGACACAAATTAGGGCAAATCAACTTTTTGACATACTTATATGATTACAAAATTTGGTAAGAGTATGAATAATTTAGTTGTTAACTGTATGTCTATCTTCATCCAACTAGTCAAAACAGCCTGACTTTTCATGAGGTCTCAACAGATAATGTTTCTTACTGGAAAAATGTATTGAAGAGAACCTTCACATATATACTGCAGACAGAGAGCTTGATTGATATCTGATTAAATCTTGTAGACATGTAATTATATATACATGTACCATCCTTTTTATAACCCCAGAAGCAAATTTCCTCATTACAACCTTTAAACACAAAAGACCATCTGTTCGTAGAAGGTAAGGGGCACAAATCCCAGCCCAGCACTAATGTCTTTTGGAAATATGTTGATCTACATTTGCCACTCTCCATCCAGGTGTTAAATGGGTACCTACTAGGATGCTAACATTGATGAAGTTTGCTCAGCATTGTGAGTGACTGTAAAATGATGCTGAAATGAGGCTGAAATGCCTTCCAGGGAGTGTAGAATGTGCACATGTTGTGTGTGGGCAAGCCTGAATCTAATGGCTGTAATATTCTTGAATGTTTCTTACTGAGTAGGTTTATTGAAGAGAACCTTCACACCTAGACCATGTATTAGGTACAGAACACTTGGCTTTGTGCATGAGGTCCCTGAAAATCTCTAGGAGTCCAGTGGTTCATAAAGGAGTCAAAATTTTCCTATATTTTTGTCTTTCACATGCATAGGGAGGTCTTGGATTCAAATCTTTTCACAGAAGGTACCATTAAAATACATGTTTAAATTTTGATTTAAAACTTCCATCAAAAATCCTATTCACAGTTATAATTTTATAGTATAGTAGCCATCAAGAAATTGCAGACAATGCACTACTATGGTATTCTGTATGATTATAAAATTTATAGATCTAAGGAGATATAGAGATAGTATTTTATTCATTGTCACATCAAAAGGAACTGCATTTTAAAAATAATTTTCTGATTATTTCAGGGTTTCCCCCATCAAATAACATACTCTACTTAAATAGCTTGTACGTAACCTCAATAGCAATTCATTCACACGTTGACTCTTTCATTCATCCTATCGTATTATCGTATCTGTTTCGTACATACCATGCATATTTGAAGAAGTAATATATACTTTATGGCTTGATCTCATGCTAGCATTCAAGATCTGCAGCCTTAATAATTCAGTAATGCTATTTTCGCTTTCAAGAATCAGGGTTAATTTTAGACGCACTTTGGACTCTTTTGGCCAGAAGGTTAGGCGCCATATTAATCACAAAGGCATTTTGAACAGACAGGTGACAATTGTGAAAAGCGAATACGATATGACAAAAACTGCCTGCCAGCAGCCACATACTACATTTTCTTGATGTAAGATATGCAAACACAAAATTAGTCAGTAAGCATCAGTCAGATCTTTATCACATCAGCTATTATTTTTTTAATGTTTATTGCAGAATGTACTTGCACCACTTTTCCATTTCAAAAGGCACATGTCCTCATTTACTGGCACGTATTGACCGAGCAAGAAAACACATTGAGCAAAGTTCAACTTCCGAACATCGTAAATTTTAATGGTGGAGCAAAGGCGAGGGAAAAATATATATTGCATTATGTCATGTTTGCTTGATAAATTCAAGGGGGAGGGAAATGGATATTTTGTAGACAGATTTGAAGAGACAAAAGAGACAAGCTCGAAAGGTAATGAAAACAGATCTGTTCTCATGAAGAACACACACACACACACACACACAAATATTCACTCACACACTCATGCTTTCAATGCATTCACTTTGTAACGGCAAGCTTGCTAAATTTATAAATTATTTTCATCAATTACTTTCGCTCAATACACACCCACCGTGGTGTTGCTAGGCAACTGGTCAAACATGAAATGCTGCGTGTGAGCCGCTATGTTCATACTATCTGATCTATCACTGTATACCAGTCCTGTAAAACCATAATGGACAGTTTTTATCTTGATCCTCTAAAAATGCACATGAAAACAATGACCTGTTCTTATAAAAGCTTGTGATAAAGAACTTCTTCAATCTATTTCACATCCCAATAAAATTATCAAAACCATTCTGAGATATGAAAAACAAAAGAAGACAAAATGAGCAGTTGAATGAGTAAGCATAAATATTCAATAGGAAGGAAAACGTACAAATGAACTATAGGATGTATCCCAGGAAGAAAAAAAAAACCCAAAACAGACAGATATTGTGAAGAACTATATTAAAGCTATATGATGTTTTGCTTTTCATAATATGCTTTCCAATGATACATTGATGACATTAATCCATACATGCTGAGCGATATAGTTTTGAAAATGGCATAATATCAAAATCCATTTTGGGGTGAAAGAGTAAATATGGTCATGATGAATTAGCATCACACGCGAACATGACAAGAAGGAAACATAAACTTTCAACCAAATAAGAAGTGTCAACAAGGGAAAGATTATTGCCATCAACACTAGGTAAAGGATAGTGGAAATACATTGATAGTAATGGTAAAAAGAACATAGTTTGTACTTAAATTGGTCTGCCATTTTTAGTTCAGTATTTTTTATTTTTCTTGCAACTTTTTATAAGAGAAAGTAGTCCAATGATATTTCCAGAAACATTTCAAGAGGCAGCTTGCATTTTTACAATGGAGGAGCGATATGGTCCTGTAGGCACATAACGTAGAAAATAAACCATCAGAAGGGCACATTTTCATTGCTTGAATTATATTTTTTTGATTTGGAGAAAATCTGAGGTTGTACGCCCCTGTCATTCCGGGCATTGGAATAACTACTACTGGTAATGAGACCATTCATTCATACAAATATAGATCATGACAGTTAGTAAATCAATATTTAATAGCTTTACTTGTTTAATACTGAAAATAGTCTGTCTCATAGAAAGAAATTGATTTATTTTTACACAAAAATGTTAAATCTTCATTCCATTAAGTACTTTATATTTAACATTTGAAATAAAAACAGCCTGTTAGTAACTGTGTGTGTGTTTGTATATACCGTATACATACAATACCCCAAATTACCCTTTTCTCCTCTAGCCATCAGACATGTTGAATTTTACATTTAAGAAATTCTTGCATGCATTTCACTAGAATGTACAAACAAGCATAAAGTCAATACCGGTAGTCACATAGAAAGACCACACCTTATTCTTTGTTTATTATTAAAGTAAGAGACACATGCACATTGTATTCCAAGTCACATGAACTTCTCCACGTTAATGGTATATCGATGCTCCACACATTGATATAACCCTGTGAGATGATCAACATCTTCATCCTGATAATATAGAATTGGAGATGACTCTTAGATGGTGGTTTATAAATATGGTATATTATAACAAACCTGTTAAAGGGTTCCCAAAAAACTGCTTTGTACAGTTAACCAGTATGTAAAAAATGGATCTGTCCAGATTTTCTGTTTCATGAGAAAGTGACATATTTAAGCTAACATCTGAAAGTATTAAATTCAGGCCCAAATTCAACCAGTCCACCTTTCATTCTTGAGTTACAAAAAAAAACCCACCAAAACCTCAAGTTCACAAAGGGTATGAATAATGTAGTTGCTAACTGTATTAAGGATCCCTGTAGCTATGCTATTCAAAATATCAGCTTTAGATATTACTTCTGTAGAGGGATATTGCAAATTCAAATACATTCTCAATACACATTAAGTGACATGTGAATTGACTGTACCTTATACATTTTCAGAGAACCAAATTCTGACTTTGCTTCCATGCATCCGGTTTCATGCTATTCTTTATTTTCTTATATTAACCCACAGAATGCCAGGTGAAGCATTTTTTTAGGTTGATTTTATATGTTGTACCTGTAAAAGAGATTTTGTTTTCCTTTGGTAATTATCACAACGTAAACAAAGCATATTTCTTCTTTATCCCACACTTTACTTTTTGAATTTATCTAAATTGGATGTTGACGTCTTGATAAACAGTGTATTAACAATGATTTAAGTCAACAAGTTGAACAAGTTGAATAAACTAAAAAGATGAAATAGTACAAAAGTCTGATTATTATTTTTTTCAAAGTCTTGAAGATCTCAACACAAATTGGTAACTTCGTGACTGTCTTTATGTATCTCTTTATAGGTTTCATTCTCTAAATCATCAGAGATATATGCATTTTCTTGATGAAAACAGGAATATATCTATTTCATACATGAAGTTATATAGGAACTTGTATTTTTACACACAATGGGCTGAGGTATGTAAAATAGTTTTTGTAGAATATTACAACTTCATGAAATTGTGTGTACCGGTACATAAAGCAGAGAAGTTTAGATCATACAATTGCCAATTTGTTTAGCAATAATCACTCTGCAAAAACTCTTAACTTTCTTATTCTTTACCAGATTTTAAAAAAAAACTTGCACTCATTAATTTCTCTAAAAAATTGTTAATCAAAACCAATTTATTACGAAGGAGGACTTTTCTTTGTAGCCTTTAACATTCTGCAGGAATTTATTTTCTGTGATGATCAGGTTACCCAATAATTCATTCATATATCTGCCTCATGAAGAATTTAATGGATGCCGCAACAGCCAAATTAAAACTGAACATCTGTCAGTCTATGATCAACTCCTCCTGATTCATGTTGCAGAATTATTAGACCCTACAATATAATTGAAAATGTTACAGATGACCTACCCATCCTAGTTAACATAATGACATGTATCTCGGTCATCGTTTCAACTCATTACAACTGATGAAAAGCCTACCTTTGCCCCAGACTTCCTGCCTTAAAATTAAAAGGCGGGAAAGAAATTGTTGCCATTTTTGTGGTTGATTCGCTCTGAATTGAACATGCATTTTCCCTTTGTATGAATGCATGTGATTGGGACAAACAAGTTGAAAGGAGTAATTGCTGTTTGCATAATGAAATTAAATAATTGTGAGTATGAGGCCTGTTAACTTCATTATTTAACAGACCCACAGAAAATTCATTTTATTTTATTTTGGTAGGGCAAGGGCAAAATGATATATTCCAAATTTCTAAAATAAATTATTGGAAGTAGTATTTATTCATGTGAAATAAGTTCAAATATATTTTTCAAAACAATTTTTAAAAAGTTTAGACGAAACATTTCTTCAAATCTGGGTTTGACACCAAACAGGAATCCAGTGCCAATGGGCCTCTAAATTCTCCTTCTTCAACCCCCCCCCCCATCCCCCCTAAACAACTTCAAACAGGGTTCCCATGCATGATAATATGCTACAGCATTTGTTATAAGCTATCGATCTAGTAATCGATTCTGAGGCGCAGAGGGAGATTTTTCCCTGGCTTTAGCAGGGCTGCCATTACGGCGCTCTAGCATTTCAGGGAATTTGTTCCTGCCAGGAACCCATTTACATCACCTGGGTTGAGTGTGGCAAATGTAGATCAATGTCTTGCCAAAGGACATTAGTGCCACGGCGGGACTCAAACCGTGGACCTTGTAATCGACCACTACACCTCCATACAGACCCTCAACTTTTCAATCTAACCCCCTGTTAGAAATGTTAGTGTGGAGCCCATGCAGAGAGGCACTCTGACAACTAAACAACTTCTATTAATGCCCTTCTGATTCTAAAACTTTTTATTTTTAAAGTCAAACTGACAATAGAGCCCGTCTGGTTCTCAGCGGGTATTTTCCCACCAAGCTACACCACTCCTGTTCATATCATATTGATGCTCTATGGAGTCTGTACTACCAACATAAAAATAACACCATATCGGTAAACGTGACTTCATGTAGGAGTTTTGACAAGCAAACAAACTAGCCAAGTTACCTATTCATTATGAATTCTGAGGGTCATATTCTCTTTTCTTTGGTTGTATCTAGGTCACAGAAAAACAGCCGATTTGAACGAATAATAATACTTCACACCCTAGCAACTCGCATTGAAAATGATATCAAGGTTATAGACTTTAAAAGCTTACACTTCTGTCTTTGTGTTCAGCTTTTCTTTCAAAACCAAGGCCATCACGTGAAAAGCATGTGATCTTTGGTAACCAAACGGAGACCGCCTTACAAAAACATAGCGTTCTTCTTAACCCTAACCCACCCCCTGCATGTGCTCGATGGTGTCGGAAAGTATTGATGTGTCTTTCTAAGAGGAATAAATTCTATCCTTGAAATCAATAGTATTTTCCTTTCTTGTTTCAGAAAAGTTAATTGAATCTTGATAGGAAATGGGAATATCTTAGAAGAAATTATATATCTTTTATGGGCAATGGTGTTTGATTTTCGCCTACTAGAGTCATTGAAAAATGTATTAATCATAATAACCGTTATTGGCTAGAATCTTGACTTCTCGACTTAATTGAATGCATATCTGAGAATTTCCTTTGAATCAATTGAGCAAACATAAGAATCAAACAATGATATAACTGTACATTCTGTAAATAGTAGTAGATCGATACCCAACACCATAAGATCCAAGACCAACGGCCCACTATTAAGACTAATTAATGCCTGGATTACATTTGGCCTGCGATTAGTCTACGGAGCTAATGTCCCGCCCGTATCCCCTTTTCCATGCGGCCTCTGTGCTGAGGCAGGAGGCGGCAGTGAGATTTTCCTACGGATTCACGGGCTCCGCAGCCTTCATGATTTTGTTTCGCGAGAAGTTAAACAAATTTGAAAAAAATGTAAGCCCGTGTCGTATATTGTCGTATATTGCACGTCGTATATTACATTCCGTATATTGCACGATCCCTGTACGGGCATTGCCCCGAGGCCTCGTACTGATTGGGCAGCAAACGTAAGATATTTCAGTGAACATGGGGGCACTTCGGCTGTAAGGTCACCGCGCCTTCTCTGCGCAACCTTTGCACGGAAGCTGCACGGGCTCCGTACGATTTCGCTGTGGAGACTGCACGGCTAATGCATTTAAATTGCAAGATTTCCGTACAATCTCTGAGCAGCCTCTGTACGGATTTGCCCTGGCCTGCCCCCGAGGGCCAATACAATAAATGGCATGATGCTCGTAGATAATGTAAACACAAACATCGTAGCCTGTAGCCTCCTACGATGTCTACGAAAAATCGTACGGCGCCAGGGGCAAATGTAATCCAGGCAGAGAGTGACAGGTTTGTCAAAATGTTATATATCACAATTCATATTGCTGGATTCACATTATAAAGTTGTATTAACCAGTTAAAAGTCATTAAGCATTCATTAACTTAGAATTTAATATTAAGTCCACCAATAGGATTATATTCATAGTTGTCATTTACTTGTCCTTTTGAATGTTGATTTAACATTTACCAGTGGAAGTGTTGTGGTCTAATGGATATGTCACTGCACTGTGGATCACATAGTTCGCTGCAACACTAATGTCCTTTGGCAAGACATTCATCTACATTTGCCACACTCAACCCAGGTGAGGTAAATGGATACCTGGCACGAAATATTTCCTTGAAATGCTAGAGCACCTTACTGGCAGCTATGCTTTAGCCAAGGCAATAATTGTGGAGCACCATGAGTGTCAAATCTGATAGACATGAGTGCTGGATCGGAGAAATATCAAAGAAAACAGTAGTTATAATTGTAGATGTTGTTAATATACATCTAAAAAAAGATCTATCAAAAATTAAAAAGTCAGGCTGTTTGAAATACAAAGAAGTATAAAGTATCTGTTAGCTATAGTCCTCCAAATAAAAGGGTGTTGGGGATACAAGATTCTACAGCTTCCAGAATATTGTTCATCAGTTACAACTCTTTGCAGATTTTCAATGCAAAATCTTGTCCCTATGGTACTTTTTAGGAGACTCGAACATTTGGGGGCGAAGTGCCTCAAGCCCCAAGGTCTTTTAAATGTTTGATGAGCAGTGAGTATGATGAAGTTGCAGATAGAATTATTGTTACATGTTACTAAAATAAATACAAATTAAATGATGAAATAGCCTAAATTTGCAGCCAGCGCTTTTTTGCCCTTATCTCACCTCCCAATGACCCCTCAAAATAAAGTAGAAACAGATCTAAAATCAGATTCAGATTCAGATTATTTCTCCATTTAAATCAAAGTGGCAAGAAAAAATTGACAGCAAGTCTTTAGGTTTTTACTGCCATTTGCGTCCTAAATACTTTATTCAAAGCAAATACTTAAAAAGTGTCAATTATGAAGCAAAACCTATCAACCTTTTCCTTTCTGATGTCAACGACATATGGTTCAATAAATACACAAGGCAAATGCTGCACCTTATTCTTTCCAATTATTATCTGCTAGTTTGTACAGGTTGACAGGAGTTGATCAGCTGTCAAATGCTTCTGGTTACATGCCACTGTAATTTCAACAACAAACTGCTATAATTATGAGCACGGCCGGCTAAAGGGTAACGGAAACATATCTTGGTCATTAGGCTTATTTACACATCTCAAACACCATTTTGAAAATACATCAATTTTTTGTGTGTCTACCATTTACAATACTGGAAAAACCCATATAAAAAGTTGGAGTTTGCTTATACAAAATTTTTGGTGATAAGTGCGCATGTGCAACTCGATGCCCCATTCATGTGTTTAGCATAGAAGCGAGCAGAGTTATGTGAGCAAAAAAAGTTTTTAAAGAAGTTTACATTCACACTGCAAAAATTGGTGAAACTTTGGCAAGTGTTTCAAATAACCACATTCCAGAGGTGGATTTTTCTATTTCAATATTTTGTTGTTTGCCGGTTTTAAGTACTCTGCGAGGGACTTGGTCATGAGGATTAATGCCTTACCAAAGGGAACGAGCTAATTAACTTGTTTTAGAACCTGGTTGCGAGACCACTGCTCTACCATTAATAAGCCATCGCTCCATGCATTTTATTTTTGCACTATGCAGACAAACTTGTGATTATATGGCGCTTGTAATTAAAATGACTGCTTTCATGAAAACTCTGAATACTCGTTGATTTGGTACCATGTTAACCCTATTTGTTTGTTGGTAGATCATGTTTAATAACTGAGGTTTATAAACAAACTTATGAATTTGGTTCAAATGAACATATTGGAAGCATATGAGATTTACAATATTCAGTGTTCATTGTCGCGGTTGAAATCGAGTCTAAAGTTATGAAATTGTAAATAATAAACTCTTTATGTTGTATAGTTCCCTCTTAGGGTCAAGATATTAATTAAGCTATAAAACAATGTTTCTTGTCTAAAATCGACCGATTAGCTATTCCCATTTAGAATTATCACAACTACACATTCTGAGATTTTCATGGTCGCAGCTACAGTGTACATGTACCATTATACTGCCACAGGCGCTATTTGAAATTTATCAACATTTACCAGGAGCACCGGTAAATTTGTATATTCAATTTTTCTCGAAAGCAGAAGGGTTTATACCACAACAACATATTCTGAGATTGTCATTGTCGCAGCTACCATCGTACGTACAGCTGTAGGCGCAATATGAAATTAATCAAAATTTACTTTTTTACAAAATTTATTTTTCTTGAAAGCAGAAGTTTTTTAGGGGCCAAAATCTCTAGTGCTTATGAAACAAGGGCATCCAAATAAACCAAAATTGTATAGAATCACTATCCACCCAATTTTCAAATTTCCCATAACTGTGTACTACCTTTAAAGTTTAAGTCTAGGAGGGTGCGTGTGAACAAAGCTGGTGGGAGTGTCTTCCAATGTCATTTTATGATTACAGTAGGATCTGAGCATCTTTTTATTTGTTTGCTTTTACATGTAGCTCCAAACTCTGTTGACAATCCATCCACCTTTAGCTTGGGCGAGCTGAACTTAATATGAACCCTCAAAACAATCAGTTGGGTGACTGGAACAGCTCACTTTCTCTTGGCCCTTCCAAACACCATCCCCACTCCAATAGTGGGAAAAATATTTTCCTCCTTTGAAATGCAGAGCAAACAGCAATTAAATATTAATAATACCACCGTATCCAATGACGATACTTACAATAAAAACCTTCTCTATAATCGTTTTAAGGATTGCATTGACAGAAACGTACTGTTACATATTTTTTTGGTTTCAAATGTCAAAGCATAATTATGACGTGCAAAGAAACAGTGATTATGATCTGGCAGCTGGGGATTAATAAAACATTGATTGTATAATATCAAAATAAAATTAAATCATCACTGTAATACAAATTGCAACAATGTCATGCAAATGAAGGAAGGGATTTCATTAATATTGGGCATAACAAAAATATCTGTCACACATAAAACGTTGTGTGTTGTTAATATATGAATATAAAAGTATGAAAAGAGAATGGGCATTTTAGGGAGGAAAGGTGGGAGAGTTAGAGTGAAATGTACATGTAAGAAAATACGAAACAAATTAAGATGGAATTAAATCATAAAGATACCAATTGAGAAATATGATGTAAAAGAAGGATCTTTAATTTTAGATGAGGCAATTCATGAGTTTTCCATTGATTTGATGTGGTGGACTCTGAATACGCCCTGTTACGTACACAAAAAATGAACAACACAATTACAATTATAGTGTGAACATTGGTTACTAGATATCTAGATGATTATAATTACATTTTTGAGTGCTAATTGGATTACTTGGTTATGAAAACTGATCAACAAATTTCTACCGGTACATTTGTATTTCCTTCTCACCATTTTTTTTTTTCTTTCTAATGCACCCCCTTGCTTCTCATATAAAAAGAAGCACTCACACGGCACAGTAAGTATGATCAAGACAGAGAAAAGTAATGCAATAACACAATGTTCATATTTGAAAAGTCAACACAGAATCCGTGACCTTGGCTTCGAAAAACAGTCTCGCTCAATTGCGATTGGCGTATCCGTGACAAAATACAACTTAAAATATATTTCTAGACAAGCAGACAAAAACAAACAGCCCACATCTACTGCAGTGAGGCTTTTGTGATAGTGGCGCTTGTGTGTTCACGTCTTGGCGTCATCTTAGTGAAAGCAAAAGCAAAAACAAAAGAAAAAATATGAGGGGAAAAATGGGGGAAAACAGGAAATTTCTGTAAATGTATATATAAGGTTGAAGGAGTGTGAGATATTTATCTTCTATTTGCGTCATATCAATATACTCTTCTTCCCTTCGTACATAGGTGTTGCATGTAGCTAGGTATCAGCATTTAAAAAAAAAGGAGTGTGAGATATTTATCTTCTATTCTCATCATATCAATATACTTTTCATTCCTTCTTTAGTAGGTGTTGCATGTACTGTAGCTAGTTATCAGCATAAAAAGGGCACAGTATATGAACCAACTTTTCCCCCTTTTTTTCAACGATACAATGTTTTATTTACATGAGAAATATCTGGTTGATACATAGGTTTAAGTTTATATTTATTTTAATCCATGCACAGTTCTCAAACCAGATTCGCATCGTCTGGATTGAACAAGGGGGGGGGGATTGAAAAAAAATATGAGCACTCCTGAAGATCTCGTTGTTCTGGTAATAATGACCTTATACATGTACATGTACATAGATTTCTAAGTATATAATTATGTCTAAATAACGAAGAAAAAAAAGGGGGAAACAGGAAATAATCAGACTAAAAGAGTAACCCAAGTATCTTTGATACTAAAAAGTTCTTTAAAATCAATTTTCAGTTCATCAATATTCTTAAATTTTTTTAATAAAGTGAGTTAAATAAAAAGTTCTAGTTCCAGGTAGACAAGACAATTATATATTTTATGAAATATGCGACAGATACACCTAGGTTTGTACTCAACAGTCATGTGCACACCTACATTCTATAACCAGAGAGATGTGAGTGCAGTCATATGCAGTTTTGTAATATGAAAACTTCCGCATTCTACACTATTTTTTGTCATTTTTTCAGCGGGAAAGTTTCACAATTCTTTTTAAAAAGGTAGTCGCATGACAGACTTGTTCGATGTTACCTAAAAAGTGTGTGTGCAAATGTCTGGGCTCATGGGGATTGAAGTGAGAGCCAACAAAGTAAAAGAGGCCACAAAAGCGTATTTTTGGTGATTAATTAGAATGACCGAGGGAGCTGACAAGAGGACAGATGGATGAAATGCTGTATTCAAGCAATCCATTCAGACATCTATTTGAATAATACAATTATTGGTATGGCCCCATAGGAAGAATTCTATCAAGGTTTCATAAACCATGCATGAATGGTTCTGTATGCATGCAGCATGGGAGACTGTATGGGAGAGTAAATGCAGGATAGGCAATCGTTTTAAGAGTACCCATGGAGTCACATGCATACCACCTAAACCATGCATCCTCCTCAAATCATGCACCCACAAAAGGGTTCACACGGATCTGAAGAAAAAGAGGGTTTTTTAACCGATGGCTTGCATGCTTTGAAACCGAAAGGTAATAGTACATGAAAAGGATCAAAAGAAAATCAATGATTTCAAATCGCACATGTCTATCTATCTGCTCATGGAGTTGTATCTTTTCAGATCTACCTCATTCAGAGTCGCACATACTTTACAATGAAAACAAATCAAAGGATTCATGTGAAATATTTATAAAAAACTTTAAGGATATTCATAGAGTTTTGCCCTAACGAAACTACCAATGCTAACAGGTTTTATTCATTAGACTTCCCCTTCGTATGCATATTTAATTGAAGGACATCGTAAAATGAAAGAAAAAAAAAAGGAACATAGATGGCACGTTACCCATTCCAACTTGTACATTATAAAATCATTTTAAGCATATTGATGAAAATCTTAAAGATCATAATTGTTTTACCATCCATAAGTTGTTATGAAAACTGTAGTGATGTCATTAAAACCATTGTTATAATCTGTATGTCTGTATTAAAAATACATGTGGGCCTGTTTTACCAAACTGTAGGGTCGATGTACCTGACCCATGTGGTAAAATAGACCATCATTAATAATATTTTTGATCAAATTTTCAATCAAATACAATCCAGAGTTTCTGTAAAAAGTCTGATGCAAATTTAGTTCATAAAGATGCCAAGCATCGGTCATGAATAAAGAATGGGGAAACATATGCATATAAAGGTAGGGGCCATATCTGCCCCAGGCCTCCCTCTTTCGGCTGCTTTGAAAAAAAATAAAGGAAAAAGAGACAGTGACGTATGAAAAAGGAAAAAAAAATAGAAAAGAAGGAAGAAGAAAGAAGAAGACAGGAAAAAGAGAGAGAAAGAAATGAGAAAAAGAAAAAAATGCTGCAATGATATATTTGGAGATGTGCGATTTTTCAAGGAGAAAATCACAATTTCTATCGCTTGTGACATCAATTTTAAAGGTTTTAAATTGCCAAGAACTCAAGAGCTGATGGGGGTCTGCATCTTTTATATTATTAATATAAATGTTGCAAAGAGGGAAAATCTTGTATTACAATTTTATACCATCATACAAATATATTTTAAATTGTGTTTTAATACTTTACAAGCCATAAATATTTCAAATGAACATGAATGTAATTGTTAATACCAGAAAAAATGATAAACTGTGGCAGCAAGCAATGCATGAACATGGCTAGACACATATCAGAAGGACGAGTTCCCTAGTTAAGTTCCCAGGGCTTCCCCGGGAATTTTTTTTCCCTGCCACCTTACAGATTGGACATTTTCCTGGGGAAGTGCTTGGTTTGAAAAGGGTTTTACTTGACGAGGCCCTTGGGGCTTCTTCTTGTTTTTTTTTCTTTTATATTTGTGTATTTTCTCATTTATATATTACCTAAGTTTGTAGTGATTTCATTGTGTCACATTTGTTTAGCTACTATATTAACAACTTTTTATGTAAGAACATTATGTCTCTATTTTTATGAAATGCACCCTATATTTGTCTTTTTGTCTGAAAAGGAACATATTCAATTTCAAATTATCGAAGATATCAAAAAGAGAATCATGAAAATTGCACCAGGGACTATTTTTTTTTTAAAGTCAAAACATTTGTCTAGTTCAAGAACATCCTAAGATGCCTTTATTACAACTCACATTACCTTCAAACCCAACCATGTTATCATGATCAAATGGGTGCAATGACATTTGGAAGATGATCATAAATATCACAAGTACATGTTCAATGTGACATTTATGTATGTTCTTGCTGAACCAAATTAATGAATGTGCTGTTACTACCTAATGAACAATTCTCCTTATAGATATTAAATGGTAGCCCTTCAACTAACATTTTTTGAAGGCTTCAAAAGCTTTTGTCTTGTTGCATGGCAACATAGGCTCAAATTCAAACAACTACTGTGGCACATACTGAAAACATGGAACTGAAATTTGATGCATTCGTGCTAAATCAGTAAAAGGATTGAACATCGCTTCTATTGCGTCTATGGCAGTCAGTATGAAAATGTTCCTTCTTTATGAGTAATACATTTTGAAAAGCGCAATTAAAGTAGAGGTTCATTGATTTTAGATATTGATTTAATTTGTATCATTGCACTTTAATAAGGGAAGGTTAGATTGAACAAGTTTATCAAAAGTACCCTTTTGGAAATATTTCAATATATTCAAGCAATGATTATTATCAGTTTTGAAAACGGTAAAATTACGCCCCACTTTCAAACTCGAAGAGCTCTGTGATCACTGATGAGATTTGTGAGGTCACTCAGAGACTGAATTAGCATTTATTGATGATGCCCCATATCAAACAATGCACACATTTTCAGGGCATGTTTTATCATCTCATTTTCCCTAAATTTCTTGAACTTTACCTGCGTCATTGTTACATTTTGATCTGTTGCCTCACTCTAAATTTCTTGCATGGTTTTTATTTTGATGAAAAATAAAACATGAAGGAATGAGTTGTAGCTTTACTATGGCTTGTAAAAAAGTTGTACATTCAACTGCATGTATACCAATGCATGTGCAGTGTTTCAATAGGGAACAAACACTGTGACCTATCTTTCGAGCTCCTATCCAACTTGCTCTGTACACGTGTTGCCAATTCGTGTTTGATTGATTACAATTTCAAAAATTCATCATTTTCTTATTTTTTAATCAGAGTTTAAAACCGATTTAACATCAGGGTGAACTTCCGCTTAAATCCTTTCTATTAAAGGTAAAGGCCAGTATTGGAAACGCCCATATTTCAAAAGATGAAATGGAAGCTCTCATTACCAATCATGTGAAAGAATATGTTTGACTAATACATGATGATAAAAAATTTGCCGGGAAACTGCCTACTAATTCATATATTTGGTAAATTTGTTTCTCTCATGGTCTGTGAGAGATATAGGATAGTCCCATATACATCTTTCTGTGTTTAGTGCTTGTAACTTTACGAAGAATGGGCCAAATTTGTTATCATTTTGATGATTCCAGAACCTTGCAGATGCATGCTAGATGCTAGATGATCAACCTTTTCTGATCGATTCCACAACGTTTCTTTCACAATGCAATCACATGACCATTACCTTTAACATACATGGGCCATCAAAAATTATGTTTCCATAATTTTGAAAAAATAACTGAAAAAAGGTACCATCACCACCGTCACTACCAGAGAGTGACAAATAGGTTAACAAGCCCTAGTCTGCACTCATTCATTCATTCCTGGTAGTGATATGGCACTAATCAGGCTGGCTTCCACTGGTGTTCCATACGATCACCTGTCCGTAACAATAGCTTCAAGTCTCGCTTGTATGCGTATCATATATCATGTACAAATACGCCCAAGGCCTGTGCATTCTTTGATTCATCGGTGCCATTCTTATAATATCCCCCATTTAACTGAATTCTTTGCTTGCGACCCACCTCCCCTACTCATTTCTGTTCACCATGCTTGAGTTTGTTTCTCCCTGGCATCCATTATGCACCGTTCACGGCCCTAAGGCTCTATAGTATTACATTGCAAAACACCGGGTTACAGCACTATTATAAGCTCTAATTTGGCTACATGTGTTCACGTGTCGGTTCTACAGTATATGTTATTGATAGTAATAGGAGTATTGTGTTCAGACATATGCAATATTATATTGCAATACGTCGATGTGATTACTGATATAATAGGGGATGACTTATAAATTTCTGAATGAATGACTTATCAAAATGCAATAGTTCAAATAGTGACATAAATCCAATAGTGACATAAATCCAATAGTGACATAAATCCACAGCAAATTAACATCAGATTCTACATGTATGAGAATTGCCATATAAAGAGTCTCCATAGGTTAAGAATATCTCTATCTGTGTCGCAAGTTGTACCTTGTTACCTTGTACCTTACATGCTTTTGTAACTTCGCACCTTGACAATTGCAATTCATTACTTTTTCGACTACCCGCCAACCAAATTAACCGATTGCAAAAAGTTCAGAATGCTGCTGCTCGCCTTGTAACTAACACCAGAAGATCATCACATATCACTCCTATCTTGAAATCTCTGCACTGGCTCCCTGTTCAACAGCGTGTAATCTATAAAATTCTACTCTTAACCCATCGTGCACTAAATGATCTAGCTCCAGAATATATTTCATCCCTTCTATCACCCCACTCTGCAGGTCGCTCTGGTTTACATTCATCACATAATATTAGACTTAAAGAAATACGTTCCAAAAGAAATTGGGGGGATAGAGCATTTGCATCAGCAGCTCCTTCTTTGTGGAATAAGTTACCTTTCTCTATTCAGACGGCCAACACTCTCTCTTCTTTCAAAACTGGGCTTAAAACTCACCTGATGCTCAATGCCTATTGTTAAATTTATGTTGAATATGTTGAATATTAATTTAAATTATTTGTATGCGCCTTGAGCATCTCTAGAGATGGATATGTTGCGCTTTATAAATATTGTTATTATTGTTATTATTGTTTAAATTTGTAAAATATATTTTGCTGAGACTTGAGAGCCAGGAAAGCCTTCAGTCTGTATTTTACCAACATTGTAACCACTGCTATAATGTATTTTTCAATTGCGCCATCTTTTGGTAAAAGGCGTACATATGGCGTTTTCCGGTTCCTGTACCCAAGCACCACCACGCACATGTCATGCAGTTGGTGATGCATTGTGGGACATGGCTGTCGACACATCGGGACATTGAGATCAGGAGATTAAGCAGTATAGTTACGTAGATCTGAAGCAGTGTCAGTAGATATTCTGCCATAAATGATGTAATGCCCATCTGGCTCTAAGTAGACTATCTCCTACAAAAGACATCAAAAGGGCGTTAACTCTTTTCATTTTGAATTTACAGAGTTAATGTCCTTCAAGCTCCAAGTGGACTATAATAATGTGTATATATATATTTATATCAACAATATCGAAAGACGGATTCTATTGAAAGAAAATTAGTGTTGAATACAAAATCTAGATGAAAATTCATTGTTTGGTGAAAGCCATAAAAGGGGTTCAGTTAATTTGGAGGTAGTGTATCCCTTTTGCAGCCAACATCAATTCTGTAGGACTTTGCAGGAATTATGAATATATCAGGTATGTCCTGTGGAATTCAAATGTTAGCAGTGTCCTACTATTCAAATTATGCAAGGAAACCAGTTTACTTTCTAGACTTCAATGTCAGACACTATTGAGTGATTGACTTTTTTTTCTTTGGTAATAACAAACATAAAATGAGCTGTAAAGGGTACATGAGTATTTGTCTAGGTACATCAATGACACACTTCTTGTAATGGCCAAAAATTAAACTGATTGAATCTTTGCACAGCACAAAACATACAACCATTTGGTACAAGGGTCTGAAAATTAAACTGTTTAATTAAACAACCACGATCGCTAAATTTGATTCGACAGCTAACGGCCATTATCATCCCACAAAAAGACATTTTCAAGCCCTTTTGTTTTGAGCGAAGTTCTAAATTTGTATTATCTTTATCTTTCAAGTGGCATGCACATGGGACATAGTACCTTTAA
The DNA here is from genome assembly GCA_003118195.1 of Hemicentrotus pulcherrimus. Classification (NCBI taxonomy): domain Eukaryota; kingdom Metazoa; phylum Echinodermata; class Echinoidea; order Camarodonta; family Strongylocentrotidae; genus Hemicentrotus; species Hemicentrotus pulcherrimus. The sequence goes on along the minus strand of BEXV01001041.1, from coordinate 71,307 downwards.
AAGCTACTCATCTGTTTATAACAATAGATTTTATTTTGAGTAAAACTGGCTTAAACTGATGCTGAATATTCATGATGCAGCATGGCAAACCTCAACCAGCAAAAAAAATTGCTGTAAGTAAAAGAAATTTGTTTGAAATTACACAAATTTACATTTACATTTACATAACAAGACATGTTGTGCACATGTATTGTGAATTCTACATTATGTAGCTCAATTTCCTTATCTCAATTTCTTAGAACTCAGCTATTATAAATGTTCTACCTTTGTTTGCAGCCTTGAAAACGTGCAAGTTTCAAAAGACCAATTTCTTAATTTTGGTAGGCTGGGTGAGTCAAGGTTCTATTAAACAGCCATTTTACAAGGCCCATTAAATATAGCAGGAACTATTTGATAATCTTTGTTCAAATTTATTTAAAAAATGGGGAAGTAAAAAATTGTGAGAGAAATCAAATTAAAAAGGGGGAGGAATATTAGCATGAGAACTGAGAAGGTAAAGGGAGCTGTAAAAGCCATGTTTAAATTTAACTGATATATCTTATATATATTGAAAGATATTGATTTGTTCATTATGTATGTTCTCCATGTCTACTGCAAAGCATTGCCTTGTATAAGCATCATAACTAAATCTCACCATGGTATATTAACTTGGTATTTGATTCTATAACAATCCTTTTGATTTCCAACTTTCTTGACCTTCAGCTGACTTTCAGATCATGATGATTGCTTTAGCTGACTGCTTAAAGAAAGCATGTGTGTTTACATCCAGGGGACCGACGGCTATATAAGTCCTCTCTGAGGGACTTGGCTATAAGGATTATTAATGCCTTGCCAAAGAGCACTAGAGCATTGACTTGGTTTTGAACCCAGAACCTCCTGGTTATGAGACCACTGCTCTAGCTACTACTGAGCCATTGTGCCTCCATTTCTCTCATGAATGGGAAATGATTTATTGGGCAAGAATTAAACTGGACTGAAAAATTTGTACAAATTAATTTGAAGGGAAATAGAAAATAGAACAGAATACAACAAAAAAACCTAAACATATGAGACTACATTATGAGACTACCGGTACATACACTTAAAATGAAATAGAATACTGGTATAATATAATAGAATACATATATCAGATCCACACAGAATATGATATCATTCAGAAAAATATTTAACAAATAAAAGCAAGCGATAGAAAAATAGAAGAGGTCAGAATGAAACAGTTAAAAAAATAATAGAATAGAATGGAATAAAAGAGAGGAAAATAGAAAAGAGTAGAATAGAAATGCAAAGTCTGAATGTTAAAAAAGTAACAAAAACTGCATGATTACAAAATAAAGATACTAGTGTTTTTTTTTCATTTTTTTTATTCACTTCACTTCATCCTTTACCAGATCCATCGGCCTGATATCTTTGACATCATAAACCTAATAAAATCAATATATCCATATTCTCACTGTTAGAAAAACACTTGCCTGCATATAAAAGTAAAACAAATATTTTTCGTCACCTAATTTCGATGCACATTTCCATGGAACCTAAGTGTGTTGTAAAGCAGGCAACTACTCACCCGACTGACACAATTAGGCATACTAGCTTCATATCAGGCAAACAGATATCAAGCAGCATTTTTAATTATCTACCATGGACTTGAGGTCAGCCAATTGGCGACCGTGACCTTATCGCTGAAACCATCACCCACGGCAACGGCGACAACTGCCTCCAATGCGTCATCTTCCGCATGATTCGCTCCTCATCGGCCCGCCCAGCCCCTGCACCACGGCCACTCTGCCTGCCGTTGGTTCGTCTTGGAGCGCTTGCCACAATTTGTGCAGACAGCCGAGATTAACGGGCATTGATTGGTAAGGGTGGAGGGGCACCATGGGGTAATTACAGGTGTGTGTTTTGCAGCCATGTTTAATCCAGGCATCTTCTACCAACTCAGGCTCTCATCCTTCAGCATGCAATATGGATGCTGTTTGCTCAACCGTGCCTTAATCAAACTTTACATTGCATGATGCATGTACATCATCTCTAAGGCACTGGTATCTGTTGGTAGTAATGCAATCAAATTAACTTCAATTGATTGGAGACAGTCCTGCTTTACTACTGTCAAACTAAACCTCTGTGTTCATGAAAACCTGACAGCATAAATGTACTACTTGCCTACTTGTCAAATGTACAAGATTCATGAACAATTCACATACATTTCATGGTCGAAGCTTGAGCACTTGTATATTAGATATCCATGTCCAAATTCCCATTATATAAGTTTTCATCAAAATTCTTGCAATAATCTTCTTTTCTACAGTAAATATCATTTCTTACTCCTCTCACCTTTACTCCTGTATACTGTTCATTGTTTTCTCTGCTTAAAGTAATCTATTTCATTTGTAAAGTGACTCAACTTACAGTACCTTTTGCAAGGGAGATATAATCCCTTTTTCAGTATTTGTTGAATACACTTTTTGAGAAACCATGTGGCGCCTACGCTTCTATTAATTAACATTGCATTTAGAGACTAAAGGTACTGAATGTGAGTCATAGCTGAAAAGCAAGAGGACATAAATGATTGTATTGTTGCCACAGTCATGTAGAATAAGCTATGAGTAAACATGAATGTAATGCAAGGTGATGATTCACTAGTAGTCAAGTAGACCATGACGTAATTGATCAGACAACCCTCACTCAAGAGGTAGTGTATCCATGGGAAAAATCTTCATTTTCTACAAAATAGACTATGGTAATGATAATCTATTGTATTGTTTTTATAAACATGTACTTTCAAATCCAGGACCATGATGTCAGCCCCAATTCCCAAATCCCCAAATTTTCCACATACTCCAAGAACAACATTTTTTTTTTTAATTTGCTGACAAAACTCATTTCAAAATGGCCAAAATGATTTTCGAACCAGGGTGTCACCCCTTTCCCCCCACTGTTTTGTTCAGCCCTATGGTAGACACATGCATAATTATTTCAATTAAAAAGGGGAAAATTGTATGTTCCTTCATATCAAATTGTTCAAAACCATCTTTGGAATTGACTATTGATTACTACTGACTGTGTTTGCCCAGTGAATCAATTTATAAATGTTAAGCGCAGTTTATATCTCGAATTATATGTCTTATAAAGACTAGAGGCATTTGTTTTTCCCCAATCCATCGATCAAATCATAAATCATATTCTAACTGTATTACAGAATGTAAAATTATAATACCCTATGATGTCCGGTATTATCAAAAATATACTTTAGCAGATTACCATGAAATGATGTTTTGAATATTAAGTCTCTTAATATTTTTCCCATATTTATATCAGGTGAGTCAAACATATTTTATGATTGTTTCGTTCTTATTTTGACTACATATATCCAATAAAGTAGCCTGTGGAGGGCTAAATATTTGTTGTTAATTAATGATTATATCATTTGTACTGATCTGTTTATTTTTCTCTTTTCAATCATAGCACATGCTCTTAGGTGTAACTTGGTCGGTAATCTAATCAGCAAGATAAAAATCTACTCCATACAAGCCTGGCAATGACTCACAAAGAAGGTGTAAATGATATGCACTTCCTTCCTTCCACCAGTCATTGTGTTGTGATTCTCAGAAATTAGTAATTATTAACTGGGCATGTCTTGGACATGAAATGCTTTCAAACCACATGATTAACTCGGGATCATGGTAACCCATTTCTTACTTTCGTTTTCTCTGGAAGGGGCTCTTTGTGGGGTAACTTGAGAAACCACACATTAGTATTCCAGATCCTATATACCCCTATCTATTAAAGGGATCGTGTAACAATGTTTAATCTGAGATACACGGCACTACGTGTTATCAGTGTCTGTGATGTGGTGTAATATTGAAGCCCTAAAAAAAATGCGCTTCAAAATGATCAAGAAGTGCCTCAAAAAAGTAAAAATCTTTGAGTGACCGGTTTTACCGTACTCGTTTTTCCCAATAGACTGTAGTGTTATGAAAACCGTCAGGCGAACGGTTTTTAAAATTTGTAATTCCAATCATAAATATCTTGATAATCAGGCAGGCGATCGGCTTGTAAAAGTCATGGGGTTCCTGACTGACCTAAAGGTTTATAATTATCATTGCATCATGAGCCAAATCCAGAATTTTGTTTCAGAATCTGAGACAAAGTTACCAGATCCCTTTAAAGAGAAAGAAGTTTTCTAAGAAAAAAAAAGAAAAAAATGATCTTTGAATTTCTTGCAATGTTTCATATCTTTTACACCACCTGAAAATATATTTCTCTAAAGATTGATAAAAAGAAAATTCCTTAATCATTCTTGACCACTATTGAATACTCTAGAAAATCATTTTTCTTCATCATATCTCTCTAAAACCTGTAAACAAAGGCCACTCTCGGGAGACAAGAGAAGAGGTCTTTATAGGCAAGTGGTCTTAATGTGCAGGTTCGTTTAATCCATGTTTCACCGTGAATTGCTACTGAATGGTAATTCAAGAGACAATATGAACTTTACAGGCAGATGGTCTTTTTAAAATCATTGAAGTGTAATTGTTTGTATATTCTCCAAATTCTCAATCGTTCTCAAAAAATAATTCTCCAGAATTCAGCTTCAGTGTGAACCCACATAACTTTAATAAATTAGTACACTCAACAGATCAAAATTGTTTTTTAATCAAATGTACCCTAAATGTTTGTATTTTCTCAAAGTTAGTTTTCCTAAATTTAGCTCTAGTAATAACAAAGGTACGAAGGTAATGTACATCATCACAGAATGTTGCAAACTGACTTTTCAGAAAAAATGGGAGTTAGGAGATGACAACAATCCAAATAAACAGAAAGGTTCATTGCTTCCTCCATGTGATTAAATTCAGATTGGCTCATATCCAGAAAATTTCTGCATTTTCAAAAAAAAATCTAAAGATTCCAGGAATCATCATAATTAACATTACTAATAACTCATGTCGAGTGACTAACTCTGGAAAAAAACCATGGTGGCATTAAAGATTTAGGAAATGAAATTAGCATTCCCAGTTTTATAAAAGTGTACTTTTGATGGTAGTAAGTTATTCAAATTGGGGATAGGTATTACTGCATATCAAGTTACAACTTACTCCTCTTCTCTTGACATTGTTCCCAAGGCCAATGTTATCGAACTAGGCAAAAATAGACTTCACAATCAGATAGCAAACACACAACTCAGCAAAGGGGGTAATTAAAATTTCTATTCATCCATTGCCGACTGCATACCATTGCCTACGTACTGCCAACATTTGAAACTAGAATTAGGAATTTCTAGCACAGATGCCTTCAAAAGTAAGAAATCTGTACACTCAACAGGCATTCGCACATGCAGAGGCAGTGTAACTGGCAATATGCGGTTTCTGTACAAAAAAGCAAATACAAATTCGCAGCTCGATCATGCAGCCATTCAAGACATGAAATACGTGAACTCTTAAATCGCGGCACATGATAAAACAATCTTAAAGATGAAGTTTAGTTCTGGTCATGCGATTGCATTGTGAAAGAAACGTGAATAATCAACCAGAAAAGGTTGATCATCTAGCATATACATGTAAGAATTTGTGTGTATTGCAAGGTTCTGGAATCATCAAAATGATAAGAAATTCGGCCAAGTCTTGGTAAAGTTACAAACACTGTACACAGAAAGGTATATATGGGACTACACGAACACTTGGCGTAAAAAAACCCACCCCCAGAGTTTTACGATGAACATGACATATTTAGAATATGAAGGCATTTGAAGAGCCATGCTTTTCAGAGAAAATGTCTTATCTGATGTTCTTCCACACTTGCATAATAAGAATGATAAAGTTCACAAATTATTTGTCACCTCTTCCCAGAACTCAACCTTCTCTTTAACTTGGCTTTAGCAATATTAACAAATGAATAATTTAAAAAATAAAATAAATAAAATAAAAACCAAAATAATAAAAAATAAAAAAATATTTTGACAAATCTGAAAATTCCAAATTTGTAGGTCTTTAAAAATCCTAAAAATCATAATCTTACAGATTATTTGAAAGGGTTGCCATGTATTCTACTGTATTAAGTCTATGGGATTGAGAAAATTCAGTAGTCAACAGGTTAACCTTGAAAAATTGTAATCATTGAAATATATAATCATCATCAAAATGACATCTGGAAACCATGTGGCTTTATTAACCTAATGATCTATCACAGCAATGATGAGTTTCAATTCATATTTGTCAGTATTATAAAAATGTCTGACTTCCGAACCTACCTTGTCCGAGAAATGGAATTTCCAAAAAGATAGAAATAATTACCATAAGACAAAGGCATGCACTTCCTTTACTACAAAGAAGAGTTTGAAGGTTCTGAAAAAATAAAAGGAGGACAGGCTACGCAGAGATATCAAACGTTGATAGCAAACTACTCTAGAAGAAAGCAAAATAAACAGAAAAGCATACTGGTTAAGGTTGGAATGAAATTGGATAAAATATGAAAAAGCGCTGAATTTTTTAAAGTTGCAATCACTATATGTATGGGCTCTTTGAATTGGTAATGTCTCTCTTAATGACCTTGGACGAATAAAATTTAATTGAATCTATTATATGCATTGCTCTGTACATTACGTGTACATGTAGAACCATATAAAAAGGATGGGGGAAACCCCACCTTGACATTTGAATGCATGGCGTATATGAACAGGGAACTTATATCGTTTTAATCAGCTCTGCACATTATACAAACATGTAACTCCTCTTAAATACATCCAACTTCAGTCTTTTTATTGAAGTGTACCAATAACCCAAATATGTTTTGATCTGCATGTTAAGGGTGCCAAGTCAGTACACTACCGGTAGATTGAAGATATGACCTCCATGAATACTAAATCTCTGAAAGATATTGCAATACCAGTATGCAATCTCAAGTAGCATTAAAACAACTTGTAAGTAGACTACTGAATGCATCCGTATTTGCTTGCTTAAAATAGGGCTAGCACAAAGCCAAAGTCCAACTTGGGTTTCATCCGCGGGTTTTTATGTTAGTTTTAATTTTCTTCATACTCATTTACTGTTAATCCATAAAATGCCAGATAAATTTCTTTGAGCTTGGTTTCATGCATTCTAGTTGTACACATATTTTTTTCTCAAGTGATTGGCACACTGGGAGACCTCAGGAATGAGGGATAACTTACTTGAGGGGGGGGGGGGAATAAAACTTGTAATACAGTATGTCTGTTAAACTCCTATTAAGAGGCACGTGATGGCTTGGTGTTAGATCAGCGGTCTTGTAAGTAACCAGGAGGTCCCGAGTTCAAAACCAAGTCGATGTGCCAGTGCCCTTTGGTAAAGCTTTAATCCTAATAACCAAGCCCCTCTGAGAGGACTTAAAGCTGTCAGTCCCCTGGTTGCTTACTTACAAGTATACATATGCTTTCTTAGCAGTCAAACAAACAAACCTAATGCCATTCACTTGTCTGACATATGTTTGGCATTGAGTTCTGCTAAACAGGCCGATTGATTGATGTTGTATTTTGTCAAATTATACTTCCCTCTTCTGTATTCTTGTGTTTTTCACTGATTATTGTGGGGTTTTGGGTGGTTAAAATTGTTATCTCTCACTTCAATTTCACCCCTTTTTAATCAATTTTCAAGATTCCATAAAACCAGAAACTCATGAACTCTGCGACATGAAACTTTTGCAAATTTCACCAAATACCTATTTTTACAGCAAGAAATTCATGTGAATACAGCCCCCAAGAAGTGTTGTGATTAATCATCTTTTGCATAAAACTTTTATGAATCTTGAAATAGCGCACCACTGGTGACATTTTTGAATATTTCATGCCACAAAGGCCTCTGGTTTGGTTTTACAGCAGTATTATGGTGACTACTTATTTATGAAGTATGTACATTATCTGTCATATTTTTCAGTGTATTACATTACAACTACTGGTATGCATTTTGGTAGCGAGTGCCACTCATGTTATTTGGGGTCAGTTTAATTATACTGAAAATTGGAAATGGTTTATATTTCACCATTGAATGTACAATCTTATGTGACTGATTATTACCAAAAGTACATAATAACTAGTCTTATATCATTGCCAAACTAATTGAGAATTCATATTTTTACCATCTCAGGTTTAAAAAAAAAAAATTATTATTTCTCTTCTCTTTTTTGTCAATGCTAACATACGGTCAATGTCCTTAATCTAAAGCCAGGTTTCTCTATCTCTCTCTCTCTCTCTCTTTCATTCTCTCTCTCTCTCTCTCTCTCTCTCTCTCTCTCTCTCATTTATCACTCACTTTCTCTACATATGTTAAATCTATCCTCTCCCCCCCCCCCTCTCTCTCTCTTTCTCCCCCTCCCCTTCTGCTGCTCCCTTATTCTCATTCAGAATCTTGAACATACAAACTTTATTCCTCTTTCAGACAACTCTTTCTTCCTCCATAATTGAACATTCTGTGTCACTCTTTCACTCATTCTGTGTATTCCTCTCTAACTATCCACAAAGCATTACAAATATCAAACCATGCAGGCACATTTGTATACAATTACATTCATTTAACACAAGAAAATCATGGAAACTGTCAAATTGATTTTTATTGTTAATTTATTAGGAAGAAGAACAAAAATCAATATCATTTTTATCATGAAATAATTAAATTAATATTACATGTTATCAAAAACAAATAGCTACAAAATCAATTTTTCATCCCTCATTCTTTATCATTTCCAAACAATATAACAATACTTCTAGTAAATTCAATCTAAATTACTAGAATATTTTGTTCTTTTCAATTATGAAAAATATATCACAAAAATACTTGGAAAGATTTGGGGTTTGACATTATCACCTGCTTCATCAACTTCTTTATTTTCTTTTAAAGGAAAATGATATATAAGACTATTTTTAGTTGTGGTTTGTACATGCACGTTGGATTTATGTAATAATGTGTGGATTAAGGGACAAGTGTGAGCAATTGCATAGAACATAAATGCAAAGATAGATGAATATAATGTTGGGCATGAAATCAGGAATATAACCTCAAATCAACATTGCTTATTATTGTGATCATTGCTTCTAAATAGTATGATCACCCCTCAATCTAGAGCTCTAGGCACTGGTTGTGTTTTCTAAAAGAAAGAATATAGGATCATGTTCACACACTAGCCTCTGAAAACACCCATTCTACATATTTCACTAAAATTAACATTTTACTATAAGGTAAATAATAATATGGTATCATTTTAAATATATTTTGATGTGAATAAAGAGAATTTGATGATGATGATGATGATGATGATGATGATGATGATGATGATGATGATGATGATGATGACCAAAAGCATTCAGAGAGGGCTGTATTTCTGTTCTTTAAAAAAAATAAAATGTGCAGAGATTTCAAACAAAACAGCCTAATTTCTACCAGTATTATTCCCCCCAAAAGCCAACAACAAGTCAATAATGATCTGTCACGCAGTACTGAAGATTTTGTTTTTTGTAATTAATAACATTACAGAATGACAAAGACTGGGTAATTAACTGAACTTACTGAAGTGATAATTAGACTTGTGCATAATGTGGAAAGACCAACAAATATCAAAAGTTCCCAGGCATATCAAGATGGGAGCACATTGATCTAGAAATTCACCAGGACAGAACAATAGTGGACTGACAACAAAAGAAACTGCAAAACAAGAATGGGATATGAAGGACAAACTCAATAAAATATCACAAACGAGGGGGTGGGAGATATGAAAATAAAGAGAAAATACTGATGACGATGAATAATTGTTATGCAGTCAACCACAGTTAACCCATCAAGTCATTCCCATCGATGAAATGACTCATTATCACAAACAATGGTGGAGTATCTAGGTTCTCTCAAGGTATCTAAATTTTTCTGAGGAGAATGATAAAATGCACCATTTCATCATTGGTGATTGGCATGTGAAATAGACCAGAATGACAGAAACGATAGACACATTTAACAAATATATAAAAATTCATCTCTTTTCAGAGTTATATTTTTTCTTTTCCATATCAAGACATAAAATCTGATCTAAAAATACTAGGGGATATATCATTTATTGTGTGAAAGAAAGTGACATTCTTTTCGGAAAGTTGTTGCAATTTCCATTTGGCAAATGAAATAATTGTGTCAATTTTACAACCAATTTTTGTTTGTTAAAGGGATCATGTTACAATGTTAAATCTGAGATACACGGCCCTACGTGTTATCAGTGTCTGTGATATGGTGTAATATTGAAGCCCTAAAAAAATTGCGCTTCAAAATGATCAAGAAGTGCCTCAAAAAAGTAAAAATCTTTGAGTGACCGGTTTTACCATACTCGTTTTCCCCAATAGACTGTAGTGTTATGAAAACCGTCAGGCGAACGGTTTTCAAAATGTGTAATTCCAATCATAAATATCTTGATAATTAGGCAGGCTATCGGCTTGTGAAAGTCATGGGGTTCCTGACTGACCTAAAGGTTTATAATTATCATTGTATCATGAGATAAATCCAGAATTTTGTTTCAGAATCTGAGACAAAGTTACCAGATCCCTTTAAAGTAATATTCCACTCAGTCTCTGCTTTCTTGGTTATTTCACCACGATAAATTTTGAGGCATACCTTTTAATGTGTTATATGGTACCCTTAATACAAACATAAGCAATAGACAGATATTCCTGTTTACACAGACAACTAAATACAAAATGACTCTGAGATTTTTCTTTAAAGAAGATCAAATGACTGAACTAGCTTTTAAATATGTGCTGGTACATTTACAGTAAGGTTTCTTGTGTGATACTGTATTAAATTAATCAGTTTGGATAATATTTGCAAACTCATACTTATTGCAACTATGTAATAAAGCTTTTAGGAACTTCAAATATGAAGACAAGTCAAGTAGTCAACCATATTGACAATGGAAATTTAAATGACTTGCTAGCTTGAAAATACACCCAAGTGACGCAAATGGAGCGAGATTATGAAGCATTAGTATGGCAACGAGATGGATTTCTGTTGAATCTGTTGCTGTGAGAATATTTATATCTGTATTATCCCCTCTCTATTCCTTGCAAAGAGTGTAAAATATGATTCTATTAAATGTCATCTATATAAATAGAAATAGATCCCATTCCTCTACAAATCCACTTATCCTCCATTACTTGGTAAAGGTGTGTGAGAATAAAACATATCCTTGCCACAGTCTTTTTGTTACTTCCATTTTAAATAGCCCATATTTAGTTTACTAATACAAATGATTATTACTATTTCATACAAGTACAAGCATAAGTATTCAATAACGAATTTAATAGAAATTGTTCTACTCACTTATCTTGATGCACTATCTTTTATCAACCATCTTAACAAAACTCTCTCTTTTGATTTTCGCGTCTGAAAAATCTTAAAGTGTACCAATCAACCAAAAAGATTTGTGTTCAGCTAGAATGCATTAAATCACCTTAAAAAACTTCTTCCGGCATTCTAATGGCTAATGGATATAATAACGAATAAGATAAAATTGGAAAATAAGTTTGATAACGTAAAACACAGAACCCATGTTGGATTTAAATGATGTGCAGGCTATATTTTCTGTGAATGCATACAGGAGCATCATGTAGTCCAGTAACAAGTTGTTTTAAAGTTTATTGAGGGTGTATGTAAACTTGCAATATCTCTTTAGAGAATAAATATTTGAGGCTATATAGCAACATGAAATACTGCTGCAAGAAACCAAAATACTCCTTGGTGATTGGTACACTTTGATAAAACTAATCTTTTTTAATATACAAATGTTCATTTTAACCAAATCGATGTGAGGATTTCAAATTCTACTAAATTTATCTTACAACACCAAGGGGGTATAAACAGAAAACTCCCATGAATTCAACAAATTTCCTATAGACAACATTGAATTTCAAATAATCTTCTTCAGTTCATTACGTCCCCCTATGTAATGGGAGTGATTATTGCAATAATAAATCAATAATTCTAAACTGTGATGGGTCCTTTAAAAACAATAAAACAAATGATATGAGCCATACTGTATCATTGATATCAATTCTACATTTTCTACTGACCACCAAGATACCATGAATTTTTCGAAGACTTTGTTCAGTCTTTACATCATTCTTGGGTAATATACTTTTCTTTTCTTTTTTGTAAATCCAAACAAAGAAGGTTTGGCTTGTTTAACTGAAAATAAAACAGGGTAGATCATTTAAGTTCATTGACCTTGAAGAAGATATGGTACAAATAGTTTTGGTAGTATGGGCAGTAGTCTGGGTGGTGGTAGTAATAAAGTAGTATCAGAAGTAGTAGTAGTTGTAACTGAAGTAGTAGTAGTAGTAGTGGTGGTAGAAGTAATAGTAGTAATTGAAGTAGTAGATGAAAAAGAAGATGTCAACATAGTACTAGTAATATAAGTAGTTGTAGTAGTAACAACAGCATTAGTGTATAGTTATTGTAGAAGTAGACAAAGTACTAGTACTAGTAGAAGTAGTACTAGTAATAGTAGTATTTATAGCAGTAGTAGAAGTAGTAGAGTACTTGTAGTAGTAGTAGTAGTAGTAGTAGTAGTAGTAGTAGCAGCAGCAGCAGGAGTAGTAGTAGTAATAGTATCACGTGTAAGTAGTAGTAGCAGCATAAAAGAAGTAGTAGTCGTAGTAGTAGAAATAGTGGAAGTAGTAGTAATTGTAGTAGTAGTAGTAGTAGTAGTACGGCAGTTGTTGTTGTAGTAGTAATAGTAGTAGTAGCAGCAACAGCATAAGTAGTCGTACTAGTAAAGTTGTATAAATAGGAGTAGTAGTATCATGAGTAGTAGTAGTAGTAGTAGTAGTAGTAGCAGTAGCAATAGTAAAAGTTGTTGTAGCCATGTACCACACTGTATTGCCAAGATGAGAGCATTTAAAAGTTACTAAAAAGATATCAGAAAGTAAAGTTACTTAGAAGACAATGATAAAAAGAAGTTTAGGCTCATTACATGATTTTCTACTTTCTTCTACTTTTTTTGCTCAGTTTTCTTTTTCAGGAGTGGTCCACGATGAAACAAAGCCAGTGTCAACATCATCACCAGACAGTATTAGAGAACGATCCAATCACGTCCAATGCTGTCCAGTATGATGTCACCACTAGACTCAACAAATCGCAAACACGAGATGGCGCCCTCGCTTGGTGCTGTTGATCAATCCTATTAACCAGCCAAGCCCTCTCCCTGCATCAAACCATGAAGGAGGATGACGAAGGGAGTGGAAGCAAGGGAGAGGGCGACAGACTGGTGTTCTAGGATTGCGTCGACAGTGGGTCTTGGAGAAACTCCTTCAGAAGATTGCAGCTATTTAGCGATTCAGCGTGAGTTAGGTAGAGGCAGGTAGGCAGAGCTGGAGGCTTAGATCATAGTCAGACCATGGAGGTCCCATGGAGGTCCCATGGAGGTGGGTCCATGGTTTGACTATTCATGATTAGAGTCTGTCTATTTTCATGTCTAGAGAGTTTGCTGCTGGTGATTGTTATTTTTAAAGCAAGTTGATCAAAAAGACTAAAGAATCAGAAAAGCATTATCGTAGCTAGGTTAAAACCTTTGTTTACAGCTTAATGTGGAAAAAATCCATTAATTATGGCGGAATAATTATGTTTTTCCAACATAAATATACTACAATTAGAATATGTTATCAAATGGTGTGACTAGACACAGGTGTCGCCACTGACCATAAAAAGGTTGTCTTTATAATATCTTCATGACTTATATTTATGTCTGATTTTTAAGAACAAGTAGAGATATTTCTAAATAAATCATGAGTATCTAGAAGTCAGACTTCAATACAAAATACTATTTTTTTTTCACTATTCAAAGCCAATTTTGATAAAAAAAATATGTTTTTAAGATTTTAGAATGGGAAAGAAAAACATTCATGGAGCTTCCTTTTTTGAATTGCAAAAAAAATCACATAAAATGTGATAAGAAAAAATGAAATTATAAAACTAGACAGAAAGCATAGAGAATAAAAAGACAATCTAGGAAAAAGAGAATTGTTTTCAAAATTAAGCAGCAAACTCTCTAGTCACTACACAAATTCTAGCAGACTATTCTAAAAAGGTAAAAAAAAATGAAGTAAAGACACTTCAAAGCACTCTGCAAGTCTTGATAAAGACTATAGCAGGCTGTATTTTATCAATATTTCTATTTTTGGAAAGCGCTTTTTTCATACCTCTGCTCTGCCCCGTATTTCTCTTGAGTGGTTGAACTGAATCTGCCATCCATCATAGCCCAGGAGCTGTGCTTTCCCTCATAGCCCAAGATGATGTCCACGATGGTGATGATGACGACAATGATGATGATGATGACGGTGACAATGGTCCCTTTGTCCTGTCTGCTTTCCTATAGATAGTTATGATGTGTTTCCTCTTGTCCTTAATAGCTAAAGAGTAACTAAATTATACTTGTCCTAACCTGATTCTAAAATTCAGTAAAATATGTTGTTTGGGTATTATTATCTAGAAATGTTCCTTCACAGTTTTGTGGAAGAAAAACCAAACAGGAGAGATCCTTATTTCACTTAAAGAAAAACACAACATTTTCATTCTCTTTGATGGAGTATAGATCTATACCAAAGGGGTAAAATGAAGATTAATTATGTAAATGTGATGGTTATAAGCAGAACATCATCTTTTATCAATTATTATTACCATGCATTATTCTGAGAACTGTTTTAATTCCTGTAAAATAGTGCAAACACCCTCCAGAATGTATAGTTCCAATTTCCTGAAATACAGATAATTGATACAACACTGTTTGGAGTTCAATCATATGAAGCATCTCACGATACTGGCACTGCATGATTATATTTCTTTCTTTATGTCACTGTGCTGAGATATATAGCTTGTTCCACTGCTAACGAAATGAAAGTAAAACATGGTTTTTCACCAAACTCAGGCATTCCAACATTTGAGGAAATCAACGAAATGGCTGCAAACCACAAGTTGGTGTCAATCTGAAGCATGTACACATAAAAGCAAAACGTGATATGAGGCAAATATTGGCAATAAAAAAAGAGGTACTTCAACTTTACGTAAATCTAAATATAGAAAATGAATGAGGAGAAAATTCCAATTAATGCCGACCCATCTGTTTGTCTAGAGCAGCTGTAAAGCAGTCCACTAAAATTGTCCATGAAGGAGAAATCCTACCAGTACCTGAGAAACACGTACTATACAATCCAGAAAGCTTATTGAAATCAGTATTGAAATAAAAGAGATTCACAAGCGCTGGTGAAAATCTGAACCTTCACACCTCATTAAAGTATTTGAATTGCTGATCAAACCAATCCATACTAGTACAGTCAGTAGAAATGAATGGCTTTGTGTCCAGACCGTATTCCACCATACTAAATCCAATCCAACAAGTAAGTCTATACGTGTGTGTATGTTGTAAGCGCCAAACGGAAATCCACCGATTAAAACAGAAGTGAAGCGAATGAAATGCGCAAGAAACATGGAGCACTGCAGCAGCCAAGAGATTGCCGTCTGTACACCATGCCAGTCAGGCTGCAACTGCCGCCCTCTTCATGCCTTGCTGCTCAGGGGTGCCAGCCAGCCGTTAATTCTGGGTTTGGCGGCCGGCTACATATAGCAATGACTTCACTTTACTTGCATTTTGCACTGCCCACTGAATACTGTTTTCTCTTTCCATTTCTATGCCGGCCGGGCAGGATATAAGCTTACCACAAACCTATCACAGGGACTCCTCCCACACCAAACAATGACTCTGCAAGAAGGGTCGCCCGCCGCAAAACAGGGAAATGGACTATGTCACAGAAAATATGTAATTATTGGCTTACACAATATCACAAAACAAATTCCTACCCATAAACTTTATCTAGAAAGAAGAAAAAGGCAGTTTTGTAAAGAATTTTTCAAAGTTAATAGCACATGGCGTGACGTGGAGTTACCGCCTTTTATACTATAGAGTCACGTTCTGGGTGGCATTGAAATACTTCCTGAGTAAACATATAGTGATCAGAGTTCCGTGTTCAGTTCTATGAATGGAAAAAGCACATAATATCTATTATCTTAGTTTCATGTTGTTTGATTATCATTTTCAGAACGCTACTCCACCGGATGTGAACAGTTTTAATTTCCTTCCACTTAGTCAATATCTATAATCTTCTTTGTAATTAATTGATAGGATTGCTTGGAATCTGACTGTTTGGCTGGGGATTGAAAGATTTGAAAGAGAGAGAGGGGGTAAGCAAGCGGGGAGTAGAGAGGGGTGAGAGGGAGAGAGTAATAGACGGGAGAGAGAGATAGAGGAATAGAGGGGGAGAGAAAGATAGAGGAGAGGAATAGAGGGGGGAAAGAGAGAGGAATAGAGAAGATAAAAAGAGCGGAATAGAGGGGGAGAGAAAGAGAGAGGGAAGGAAAGAGAGAGAGAGAGAGGAAGAGGAAGAGAGAGGAAGAGAGAGGAAGAGAGAGAGAGAGAGAGAGAAGGAGTGGTGGAGCCACAACAATGACTGTGATACACATCATGCAATGGCCTAATATACTTTAAAGCTGGTCTACTTTCGATTTCAGGAAAAGTTGATGGCAGCTGCAGTAGCCAGGAAAGAAAGATAAATAAAAAGGTGGTAGTGAGGAGTGAGGGGAGAGGGGGAGGATTCCATATTTGTAATGCTATACTGGTTAACAAGAAATAGAAAGTAGAAGGGATTTAGGGAGAGGGTAGAGAAGAAGCTAACAGAAAGTGAAAGAGAGAAGGAAATGCATTTATGAAGGGTAGGGGTGAAAAGGAAAAAAGGGAATGAAAATAAAAGTGATACAGATATTAAAGAGGAAAGTGAGAGAGCCAGTTTTCATCATTCAGTAAAGAGAATGAAAAAAGGGAGGGCTTATCGCCTTGATAGCCCAGATGAAATTTCCCACTCATACCAACATTCAAGTTCAGAAAATTGCTGTACAATACGAGAAAGACTAATTCACATTGCATGATGACTTCTTTTTAGGCATAAATAAAAAATATGTGGTGTGAAATAGTGCTGCCAAGCTAGTTATACTGTAAAATGAGAGATATGCCTCATTCACAATGAAATGTTTGTACTGACAGGATGAACCCAGAGCGACCTATTCATACTACAATGCTAATCCAAGTCTATTGACCACCGACCACGGGTGAGTGGGAGTAACATCATTTATATATATATTTATTTTAAAAACATACATAGGGTGTAGGCGGGAGAAAGCCCATTCTTAATTACTCATTAGCTCCACGAAGTAGAGCAAGAACGTGCACAAAATGGAGCCATCTGTTAAGCTAACTTTGTGCCACACCTGTTTCTTAAAGTGCTTCCCTCCAACGTATGACTATGGCACTTTACCAGACACGGCTTTCGTTTTCGTTCTTACGATCTTCTGCAAATTCATTCAAGTCCCTGCCTTGTACAAACAGTGTATGCTTGTTGAATATTAACAGGAATTGCATTTTATTCTCATTAGCATTTATTGAAGGTGATTGTGAATTGACAGGGTTAAAAGTCTTTTTGAAAAGTTCTTGTAATATGTTGGGTTATGGACAGCAATATGAACAAAAAGAAAACCAAGTATATGTCATCACAAATTACATTGGTCCCTTAGGACCTAAATTTGTAGATCCCAACAAGATCATGCGATCATAAATATACCTGATTTCTAAGAATTCATGTAACACATGAAGTCAAATCATTAAATTTATTTGTAGTCATCAGGGATGATTTTCGACAACAATTTCAATTAAAAGTATCAACTGGTCTGAGAGTAGAGACTATGAGCAAAACACAGCTTGGCTCCCATGTAACAGTTCAAATGAGCCAGACATACCATGTCCTCAGCTAAACTATACACGACCTTCCCCAGTCTGGACATTTGCCCTTGGGCATTTATCTTTGACCACTGACCAGAGGAATGGGCAGTGCCTGGTCAAAGGAGATGGGTCAAATTTCAAAACAAACAACTGAGGAAGTGTGGGCAGCAGTGGACTGTAATTATAGCCTTTAGGCTAAGCTGAATATAATGATATGGCCCAGATTATAGGAGGTCTACGCCTGGTGAGAGAGAGACAGAGGATTTTATGGTGTTGAATTGTATCACAAGTGCTCTACTTTCTTTTGATGTATGCTTATACTGGCAGAAACACATATATACAATGTAACTGAGCAGGGTTTGGGCTTGTAAGGGTCATTGGAAATGATTGGGTGTAGTGTGGTGTAAACACTACAGTGTTGAAGAGGGAACAAATCTGGGGTAGCCAAACAAACAAAGAGATTGGAGGGTGAATGATTATCTGTTAGCCCATAGAAAGCCAGGTAAAGTATTTTGGGGTTAGTTTTATTCATTCTAGCTGTACACAGCTTATGTATCTGGGTGATTGGTCTACTTTAAATTATATTAATGGAATTATCTCAACTGGATACCAGTACGCAAAGAGATACCGACCAGTGGCATAGGGTGTACATGTACATCTAGTGAGAAAGTGAATTGAAAAGTGGTCATTATGCAAAGACAAAACAATGGAAAGAAAGATTGCATCATGATATCAGAAAATGAGGTAAATAAAACAAGAAAGAGATTGAGGAGTGATGATACTAGCTATATGGAGATATGATCTCACAGCCATGCTCATATTAGAGGAGGCGAGATACCGGCGTAGTCAGGTGCCACACGACCATGATGATGCAGCTGTTGCTATGGCAACAGTGATGAAATCAAGCGGAGGGAGAAAGCCTGGCTGGCACGAAGCCCAGCGTAACAGCATGAATGGGGCGTGTGCACGTGCAAGACGCCGGCCAGGAATAATAGGAGAGTTATGCCTTGACTGATCCCGATGATTAGACATATGAAAGTCGTGAGGGAGACTTGATATGTATCGTTTGGGTTTTCGGTATATCAAAAGCTTGTCAGGGGACAAAGCTGAATGATAAATAGCTTCCGTTGGCATAAAAAATATGAGGGATTTCATAATCACTAGAGTTGACATGCAGTGTAGAAAAACACAAATACATGTAGGGATTTAGGTAAAGCTTTTCTGACATTCGTTGCAATGATTATTATCAATGATATTTGCATTGCATGTTATCTATATAGATAAAAAATGATATCAAATAATTGAAAAAACTCTCGTTATTTATGGATAATTTCTGTTGCCTTGGATACTAGGCAGAAAAACGTAAACCTCCATATAACTTGATATCTATTATCCAATCAATCAATATACATTAACAAGCCAACTCTTCCTGTATGGGAGCCCATCTCTACACATCAAACTCGGTTACCACTTTTTAAGCTCTGATTCCAAGGAAGCCCATCAAATTCATTTCTCAAGAAGACATTAATGGAAAGAGAAAAGAACACAAGCACCCCCAGAGTGAAATGATAGGCTATTGACAACCTATTTTAAACGGTGCTTCTTTCATTTATTCATGGTAGATTCACTAGATTGATTTAGAGCTTCAGGGGACGATCACTCTCAGCCCCACCTTTATATTAAGCCATTTTTTTCTTTCTTGTTGTGCCCCGTTGGCCTGTAATCCATGTCCCTAACTGATAGAAATATATCCATGACCCCAAAAGTTTGCAGTATATCACTTGTCACTGCACTTACTAGCCAACGATATCAATTAACATCGTACAACGTTTGCTCATCAAAACCCATCCTCACTTCCATTAATTGGATCATGCTGGTGTAAACCAACCACTGCGCTAATGAAGAGAAGGGCATGAATAATTAAACACTGACGCTTGCTAAATATGACCCAAAGGCCTTCGATTTCACTTAAAACCTGCATCAGCACTCTCCCTGAACAAGTAATTATAATATTTAAAAGCTACCAGGCAACATATATCGCTAATTCATCATCTGGGACTTGTAATTTCCGTCTAATTTGAAGTAGTACAGAGCAAGGGAAAACAAAACAAGGAGTCAAGGTGAAAGGGTCTGGAATCTCATTCCAGAAGTGAAAATGAATTGACAAAATTGCAATATATCATACAGTATGATGGAAATTCACAGATAGAAGACTGTCTATACAGCCATTGGGTAAACACCCCCTCCCAGTCCCATGCCCTTTAATCTATGTCCTTGTCTTTCCAAATTAAGAGTAAAGGTCAACCGATTCTACTCTCTCTTTCCCTATTAAGTGCCAATGATTGCCCAGTAATGGAATATATCAAACATCATGGATGATGTCCTTGTATAAATATGAATACTTATGAAACATAATTACGGTTCACCAAAGTTATTGAAAATAATGACAACTATCAGCTCTTGTCTGATGCAAAAAATGTAGTTTGAGTCTCAACAGCCATTTGGAAGGAAATGGAAGACAGAAGAGTTCAAGAAGAAACTTTAAAGTGCGATATATAGGATACTAGAATACGTTTTTTTTCACAGCAATTTTTACATGAATACCTCCATAACTTATTTTCTAAAAGATCATTTCAGTTCATAAAACGATAACAAATGAAAATCCAAGTTTGAACTATTATATTTTCTTTGAAACCTTTACCTTACATATAATACATTCATGAATTGGATACCCACCAAACAGAGACGTGCATCAGTAATCACACAGGAATCAAGCTCTGAACATGCCAATCACAAAATTATACAGTGTAGCAATTTTAACAAGTCTCTGTGAAACAAACACATGGAATAAGGGCCTGTATTTAGCCACCAGTCCCATACCCTTTAAACCGTGTCCTTGCCTTTTGCAATAAAACAATAAGTGCTAACAAATTAGGTGCACGCTTCATTTCACTTCAACTCCCCTGCTAATGAAAATGGCATTGTCTAACTCCCTCAATGTCGGGCATAACGTACTCATTAACAAAAATATATATGATTATGGTCACATGATCAATTTGAATGAAACAAAATTGAAGGTTAGACCTTTTATTCAGCAACACCATCAGTGTCAATGTACTTTTTGTACTCTAAGAGTTGACTTATAGTTCACAAATAGACAAACCAAAAAGCCTTCAGTTCTAACCACCTCTTTGAATAAGCAACCACTTTATGACAGAGTAGAACTTTTCTAAAATGAGCAAATTGACTCAAAAGTGTTTGGTAACCTTGATATAGCCAAATTTGCTCAATTTTTACACCAAGTTTCAATGACAAATTGCCTGTTTGCTGTGCTACTATGACTGCGTTTGTAAATATGTATGTTATTTCATAGTACCAGTTTTCCTATGATTTAACCCATTGGCCATGAATACATTTCTTTTCCCAAGTTCTCTTTGGCAAGGGTTCTCAGTATCACACAATTCTAATTGTTGCTTTATGTTCAAACTGTTGAGAAAAGAAGGCTTTACAAATTAAAGCAGACATACTGGTATTTTATCTCAACAATAACATAATGGTTAGTTCAGAAAATGGGTACATTGAAAAGAATTACAATCAAAAACATATACCTCTCAGTCTTTTACTAAAGCCAACAATTCTTTCAAAAGAATTTCTTGAATTCAGCACTATTAAAGATAGATGATAGATCAAGATGTCGCATGGGAGAGATCTCACCCACAGTTTCTATTTCATCTAGAAATTCTGGCCCTGTAACTCCTACTCATTTCTACTAAAATGTCAAAGTGATTTCTGGCATCCAAACTGTAATCAGTGGTTGGAGGTTGTTTTTTTTTTCCTTCTTGTCACATTATATGAAGGGCAAATGTAAGACAGTCATGTCTACTATTTAGGCAACTAGGAAGGTGGTAATAAATATCTTGTGGAATAAGTACCGGTAGATATGATTTGGCACACCTAATTTCGTCGGCCTTATGCCAAAAGGGCCTTAACTGCTTTTGGCCATTCCGAGATAATCGCGTTTTAAGGTTTTGGCCTCTCTAATAATCAAAAGTTTGTGGTTGTTTTTTTGTTTTTGAAGCCAATTTCGATAAATATGTTAAGTTATTAAGTTTTACATGAAATATGTTAAACGTGTTATAAAATATTCAGAATTGTACATGCTATGTCCAAAAAACATGTTAGGGCCCTTTTGGCATAAGGCTTGAATGCAGCGTATTTATGCCAAAAAGGGGCGTAACCTACGCGTCGCTATGCCAAAAGGGCGCGCATAGTACGCACGCATAGTTAGCGCCCTTCTGGCATAAGGAAATTTTCTTGTTTCGCTACACCTTTGGTTTGCCAGAAAGGCCCTCCTAACGCAAATAGATCATACGTGTAGGTTAAGGCCCTTTTGGCGTAAGGAAAACGATGAGATACGCGTTAAGGCCCTTTTGAAATTCATAATTATCTTCATAAATAAATCGAATTTCAACAAGTGAAGCACATCATTTTAAAGAGAATGATGAAATCTACAAGGTGATGTTAATAACTCAATAACCCCAAAAATCGGGTTAAGGCCCTTTTGGCATAAGGCCGACGTTTTGTTCCTTTTTTTCTGGGGACAAAAATGAAAGGTTTCCAGTTAGTTAGCAAATGTTCTCTAATGCCAAACATTCAAATTACTGTTACATCTATACATTTGTATTTCCAAGCCTAAAACTACCCCCCCCCCAAAAAAAAAGGAGAGAGAGAGAGGGACAAACATTACAATTGAAGTATCTTCTTTTTCTGGTCGCCCTACTTCCTTTGCTGAGCTGACTAGGACTCTTGCACATTATATCAATACAAACCAATGATGGATAGATAAAACCTGCCCTCCAAATCCATTCGTTCAGATCTACCTATTGCAATCATGACTGTATTTAAGTAGAATTTCACAAATCTATATGCGGTTCAGCAATTCCGACCCCAATATCTGACTAAACGCGAAAAATAAAGAGAAAAACCAGAGCACGAATGCACACATCATCCACATGCCTAGCAAGAAACACGAGGCTAGGACAAACAGAGGTGCGGCCCGATTCACCGCCCACACAAGCTCTGTAAACGAGTTAGCAATGACATGCCATGCGCTTAAGCTGGATAAGAAGTTCAAGGTATGTCTAGAGTTGATGCAACATTTCTTTTCATGTTTCAGCATTCTGGACAATCTTCTTCGGAAGATGACGGAGAGAGTTTGAGAGGAGAGAGAGAGAGGGAGGGAGAGAGAGAGGGAGAGAGAGAGAGAGAAGGGAGTGAGAGGGAGACAGGGGAGACAGAGTGAGACAGAGTGAGACACTTGAAATGCCATCTCTGATATTGTAATGGGGAGGGGTATTGATCAAACATGAAAGAATATTCTAGGGGAAAGAGCTAACAATTGATAATTGCTTCCTAATTCACGAAAACAATAACTCACCAAAAGGTGAAAAAGATTAACCAACAACTAACAAAAATCTCAGTTTGGCAAAATTTTGAAAAGATAAGTTTCGTTTAGGCACATGACCGCACTGCCAGAAGAATGCAATGATGTAAGAGGAAATTATAATCTGCATTGCCAATTTGAACAGGAAAAGCTGTTGTTTCAACCCAATTCCTTGAAAGAGATCAGTCCAGTGATTATGACTACATATTATCTGGATCAACACAGAGCAGAAAAACAACAGATTTCTCAATTATTCTTGAAAGTAGAATAGACACAAGAGAGATGAAAAAAGTCAAAAACTAAACACAAAAAAGCCACATTCTGAAACCAAACTCACAGAGCATGTCACAGAAAAACAGACGACTACCTTCAATTCTTTTGTATATTAGTGGTACAGCACAAGGTCTGTATAACAGGATTGTGGGATGCGGTAAAGTGAGACCTTAACAGACAGTTTCTGAATTCAAATAGAGTGACAAACATTATTACAGTTTACACAATGATGAATAATAATAGCTGAAAAACACGCAACAAAAGATGGCTTACGTCACTAATGACCTTGATCGATACACACATGAATTTGAACAAACATGGATGCACTATTCACAATCTCTTGACTGAACTATTCAAATGAATCATAAAGAACAGGTTTCCCTGTTTTTGAAGAGAAAGAGAAGAGAAGAAATCCTAGATGTATCATGGTTTTCATAAACAGCACCAACATTTACCTTTGAAAAAGCAGTTTCAGTGAAAAACATTGATTAAAGTTAAAATACTTTTCCTTTTCCATGGCAACATAACACTAACAATAAAAGGGAACATGGGGTACAAGATTTCAAGATAAACAGCATGAAATATGAGGGCATCCCACTCAAAAAAAAAAAAATCTAAAGACTCTAAAGACTCATCATATGTTGTCAAGAAACAGGGAATTGGATAAGAGCCCCAAATTACTGGGCGTTATCATGAAAACTGATACCTGCCTCCTACAGAATGAATACATCCCCTTTGATGTTTGATGGAACTAGTCAACATGTCTATCACATGAGTCACCTGCAACAAACCTAACTCCAGACAAACAATTACATCATCTACAAACATTACTTCAAACCTTATTCAAGGGACAGCACTTCTAAAGACACAAGAATAGAGGAGAATCAAACAAAACTGCCAAACAAAAGAAGTGTCAGACAGAGTTTAAGAATGGTGACAAAATCTGTCTACTTTGCTGGAGGAAATGCTGATGGCTAAACCATAGACCTACTAAGAATGGCTAAACATCACACACTCCTAAACTGACCATTTGTAAATTTCTTCATAGTGTCATTTTGTTGGAAGGGTATAAAAGGGTATAAAAGTGGACAAAATCAAAATTGTCTATAGATATAGATTAGAAGAGAAAAAGACTTTAAAATCAGCAAGTCTGTATAAAAGTGGATTGTAGAAATGTGCTGTTCAATAATACCAGCTTCCTTATATTTAAAAAGCAGACATAAACTTTTGATTAAAGCCTGAACCATCAAAATTATCTATTTCCTAGTTGACAATATTTGATATAAAGGATAAAAATAAAACATTTTTCTACATCTCAATATAAAATAAGTTAATAAAAATACCCTAAATCTCTAGTACAAAGTTAATATAATCAATCTTAAAATATTTGAAAGAACATATTGCAGTCTTACACATACTATTCTATGGCATTAAAAGAGATATCTGAAATCCTTTTTATGGATTCTCTTAGAATAAGGAAACCTGATTCAGACACAAATTTTGGCAAAGCATGCACATCAAAGGCTGTTTATAATTCAGTGTTTTCTTTGTTTATGTGCCTGCATGCCAATAAGCTTTGGAATGAGTTAGCATTATTTAATATCAAATTTTGGAAATGAATGGCTTTGAATTTATTGGCTTCATTCTTTTAATTTTATTTTAGGCAGTAAATAAGGAGGGTATGGAATAAATTACCTTCTCAATGAAAAAAGCCTATTAGACATAAATTTGTATTTTTTTTCACAACGAACTGAATAATTTGGAAATTAAACGCTTCAATTAAAAAAAAGTCAGCCTGGAGAAAAAACGCAAATCAAAGGACATATTGAATAAGGCAAATATTTATCAATATGAATTGTAATAAGGAGTGTGATAGGGAGAAAACGCACAAAGTGTTTTTGCAAATACATGTAGATGGAAATGCAGACAAATTTCAATAGAGAAACTGGTTATTGAATTCAGATATTTAGCTTTAAAAAAAAAAACTTATTAATTCACTAAAAGACAGCTCAATAATAGGATGAAGCTATAGAGTGCCCATCAATTAGTGTATTTATTCACTACTGTTGTGAACATATGTTGGAAAGCAAATTTCCTATAATGGAAAACACTTTAAATTCCTTTTTGAAAACCAGTGTAGTATATATAATGTAAATTACATCCTTCAAAGGAAAATGTCAAACTTGGTGCTTGTTACTAGACTGAATAATTTACACTCACATCATACATTGAACATGATTCTGTACCAGTCTTTCTGTGTCTCCCACAACAGAAAAATGTCACTCGATAGCTATTCTCATTAACAGCTTCAATGGAGCATACAAGCCAGAAAAGTACAACTTGAATAACAACTGCCTTGTGCTTTTTAAGACTATTGGATACCCTGATTGTAATAAAACGAATAATGGATGCAGATGTGAGCATTCATTTCATTGATAACAATACAAACGATTATTTGTTATTTTTCTTCTTTTTTTTTCTTGCCCACTTAAAAGTACATTTATTTAAAATGTTTTCTATCATAACTACAGGCTCTCCATACATGTAGATCCACAATCAAACATTTCAAAAGTACTGTAATAATACTACACAATATGGTCAGAAGATTGAACCTATCTTGCTTACTCTATGAACTGACTCCTTTCAGAGGTAAGATTTCTGATCAATCGCTTAAAAAAATCATAGAATTACTGTAATTTTTCCCACAAATCTATGTTAAATCTATTTTTTTTAAATGAGGGTTTGAAAATGCATATGACATTGACATTCTATTTTGAATTAATGTATGAAAACATTCTCAAAGTCTTCATCATATTCTATCCATTTCACAGATATTTGAAGACTGAAAAGAAGTCAATTTAGTAAACAAATATGTTCACATTTCCTCCTATAGAATCTATTGTAACATATGTTTGATTTCAAAGATTATCAAACAATGTAATATACATTTTCAAACAGCTTTACAAACCTTTGACAAGTGCTGCAAATAAAAGACAAATGAAAATGTGTGAATGCTGACAGCTGGCTTTCATAAAATGCTTCAGATATTGGAAATGTGTGAAACAAAACGGCATTAATGTCACAAATCTGAAGTCTTTTGATGCACATGTGCTTCTTAATATACAAACTGGTACCAGTTTTCTTTGTCTCCAAAGTCCTTCCAATGTCTTTGAGGCCTTCGATGTCATCTGCTGTGTCAAGTGTCACAGTGTCAAATGTCAAGTGTCCATTTCACAGAAAAATGCACAAGAAATCCTGGAATGTGAGATCATGACATAAAGAGAGAAAGAGAAAGAAAGAGATCCAGCAAGAGGGATCCTGTTCTTGAAACACTCGGCCATGATGAGATACTCAGGGCAACACTGGTACAAGATGGATTCTATTTGAAAAGATAATGTAAACTAACTGTTCCTGAGCCAGTATCCTCTAGCTCCTTGACCTACAGACCATTTTTGGAGAGCCCTTTGGTGTGGAGATCCTCTTGGTACAGAGCTAAGATTGACAATGATTGTAAGAGTCTGTTTGCAGAAAGGCGGTGGTCCACAGAGTAGCCAGCTAGCTAGGCGACCCGGCATGACCGTAGTCCACACCTAAACCCCATAGCTAGCTAGCTAGCACTGCTGACTGAAAACCGCCTAGTCATGTGCTCGCATGGAACCTTGTGATGTCATCAGAAGAGAGGGAGATTTAGTAGTAGCAGCCGTGGAGGCTAGCTAGCTAGCGCTCACGATCAAAAATAGAAAGCTTGCGTCATACCTCCCTCTCACTCTGTCTCTCTGCCTGTCCTTCCCTCTCTGAGGCAACGGCAGGCACGCAAAGGGCGTTGAGTGTAGTGGCGTGTGCCCTTCGCTCTACTCTCCCTTAGTCTGGCCTCTGGACTGATTAGAACAGAATAGAAAATCACCTTGGATGCTTTCTACTATAACCAACACACTTTAATTTAAAGCATTAGCAACTACTTATGGACATTCGGCTTGAGCTCATCTCTGGAATTGGTGAAGATTCTTATAATACAGGTTTTTCCTTGGATTTTGTCAATGAAATTGCTTAGTTCATCAAAAAGCAATTTGAATGGAGAAAAAAAAGGGAATAGATTCAAAGTACAAGCTAGCATAGGAAATGTTCTCATAAATCAAGGGTCATTAAAATTGTACTAGGTCTAGTATAGATACATGTTATCAATTTAAGTCAATATGTTCTATACATGAAGGCTTCCAAATTTGATGAGGATTAGACATTAGCCTTTTACCACTCCCCCNCCCCCCCCCCCCCCCCCCTCCTTCTCCATGCATTCCATTATGACACTGTCAATCAGCTGGTACAATCTGAAGAGGTCTTACTGGGAAACTTGGTCTGGCTGGCTTCAGGTCAAATCTTTCTCTTGAGCTTCTTAAAGGTAGTATCAACGTCTCGTAATAACAGAAAAGAAAAACTCTTACAAAATGTAAGAATATTTAATATAACATTCAAGTTTAGACTTATTTAAGTGTACAGTGTAAATGATTTCAGCCATATGGTTTCAACTGAAAATGGAGATAACTGAGTAAATCACAAAGGAAGATGTGGAAATTAGGCTGATAGCCCCTACAGAAATAGAACTTACAATCCCATGTGCATATATTGTGCATCTCAGTAATGTATCAGTATTGTATGTAAGTGATCTTCAGCAAGCTTTTATTTGTTTACAGTATGATGACACAAAAAAAGAAACACATATTAAAGGGAAATCCACTCTTATAGCAAGTTGACTTGAAGGAAAGTAGACAAAATAAAGAGAAGCAGATTGCTATATGGTAGGAAGATTACAAGTGCCTTCCTAGTTAAAGCCTTTAATGACCTAACACAGGTGATCAAGTTATCAATTTCTGAAAGTCATAATCAATACATGCCTACTTTAACAGTAATTCAGTTAAATTGGCAAATCACTATAAACCAACCATGTCACTTTGATATCTTAAAGACTGAGACATCTGTTTCATTTGTTGTAACAAATAAAATGACTACAAAAACATTTTCCAAGAATTGTGAAGAGGTAGCTCACATGAAACCCTGCTGTATAACTCAATTTTACAAATACTATGTTTACACAAACTATAATGTCTTTCATGCCAATGAGTATTTTCAATGATAAACACACCCATACATACATTTTTACATTTTGCAGAGAGTGGGAGGGAATTAATATACCAGTTTGTACCAGCAGGAGAGGCAAACAAGCTCCACCAAC
Source organism: Hemicentrotus pulcherrimus (assembly GCA_003118195.1). NCBI lineage: Eukaryota > Metazoa > Echinodermata > Echinoidea > Camarodonta > Strongylocentrotidae > Hemicentrotus > Hemicentrotus pulcherrimus. The sequence continues at coordinate 42,553 of BEXV01001041.1, read as the reverse complement.
GTAAAGATGGGGCCACACCTCTTTTAGGCTCATGCCTAGCCTCCATTCACAAGTCACCCCACTGACCCTACCCATTCATAAAGAACCAACGACCACGGGGGACATTTGAGGCGAATCACGCCCAGTTTCCCATTGTGCCGCATCACATGTGCTCTGAGGAAGAGAAAGACACTGGCATGCCGTGACGTCATCACAAACCGCAAACACGCCAGACAAGACAGACCAATGTGGGCTCGCAACGTAACACATCCCCCTAGCTATTTCCCGCTATTGACATAGGCACAGTTCCCTTACCAACAGCCCACATCAAATCAAACACACACACACACACATACACACATCTCTTTTATATGTATACACCAAATAAAACTATTCTTCATACACTCACACATAGCACTGTCTATCTATATATCCCCAACTCAAACGATGAGATTCGTTCAGACAGCCAATAGCAGTGGCGGTTTAAATGCCATTTTGTCTTCATCCCCTTTTAGCAGACCGCCAATTGAATGAATCCTATTTCATATAGCTGCTGGCTGGTGACAGGAAATGATTATGACAAAATTAAAGGATTAAATCTAGAGAGGAATGTACAACCATTATTGATCTTGTTTAAATATTATTAGGCTGAATAGATATTGTACATGCCAAATATGATTTATTTTTTGCAAAGTCATGTATTCCCATTTGTCATTAAATACAAAATTATTTGAAATTTAAGATGAAAAATAAGATTAAGTACATACTGTGTATATACCGACAAAGTATGGTTAAACTTACAAGATAATCAGGGATTTTACAAAATGCTCAAACCAATTTTTTATGTTCCATGTCTATATCATTAAATGAAAGCACATTAAAATGTAATGGTTTATTCATGGTCTTGTGTTATTGGTTGGCAAATATTTTCTGTCCCTGTCATCTGTTAGAATATATATGCGAAAACTGATTGGCTTCTGCAGTATAACACATTGAGCACTGCAAAAAAATGACAATTCAGATTTTAGTGAATTACATTTATCTCATTCACTTTAGTCAGGGTTTTTAGGTTCCAGGTGATGTTCTTCCTTCAATTGCAAGTATACAGTCCTTCGGGTTGAGTCTTGTCATATTTGTGGGTGACCCTGTTGACTAGTGTGCCATGCTGCATGTGATGAGCCTCAATCAATACTACATTAATAATTCATTTCTATCCTTACAGAGGTGAATTGCCATTTGGTCTACAACCAGTTGGTCTACTGCCCAATTGGTCTATTATCCACATGGTCTAACAATCATTTCATCTTCTTATCGTTTGGTCTATTGACCATTCAGGCTAAGAGCCACTTAGTCTGATCTCCAATAAGTCTACTACCCATTTGGTCTATTGTTCATTTAGTCTCATAACCAGTTAGTCTAATTCCCTGTTTGTTTAATAACCATTTCATCTACTATCCATAAGGTCCAATAATTATTTAATTATAAATAATAATAATCCTTAAATGATGTGGATACTGGATATTAGATGAAATGGGTACTCAAAAGTAATTCTCACAAATAAAATTCTAAAATTTTATGTTCCCCGAGTTGTTATTTTATGCAGGGGCATTGTTCCTGGGCTGCTTTTGCCAGTTTCCCAAATCAAATTACTTACAGGTATAGTTCACCATGTTTACACACCCCCTGTTTACAAGATACCAATTTAATGAACATCATCCCCATCACCCCATCACCAGGGGCAAAATAGAGGGACTTCAATAAGAGCAATTTCATGGGACAGACACCATCTTTGACCTCAAGACAAAAACAATAGCTACATGTATAGACCATTGTGCTCAGAGGAAAACATACAAAGACTTAAAGCACAAGTATTTGATATGTCAGTTTTATGAATGATTTGTATAATACTGTATAGCCCAAGGTCACTCCCAATTGGGTAATTTGAGAATATACATATAAACATGCCTTGTAAAATATTGGCACTTCTTCTAAAAATGGCACTGGTTTATTTATACAAATCTGTGACACTATTCTCTGTAGGACACATAATATATTTGCTGTTAACATCAAATAAAGTTCACCAGGGGTATGGAACAAACACTAAGCCTATGCTGATATTGATTCTCATTCAATAACAACTATCCAAATTAGCAGAAGTAAAACATAGCTGACGATTCTTTTCAGTTATTCAACATTACTTTGTAATAATGTCTTTCAGAATGCAAATTGACTGCAAGGAATACCTTAAAAATAAGGTGGGTCTAAAGTTCTTAGTTTGGAGGGGGGGGGGTTAAAGGGGTTACCACCATCACACTTGAAACATACATTATATATCAATGTCATCTGTATTTCTTTACATAGCTCTTGATGATAAGATTTTAGATGTTGAAAATAATGATTATCTGGGGAAATAATTATTATCTGGGGTCAAAATACATATCTTTCTACAGCAAAGAAAACATTTTTTTTTAAGTAAATAGTTGCACCTGCCTAGGCTAAGTACTTGCTCTGGGCATTGTTTCAACAAAATGATTCATTGTAAAAATTCAGAACCTTAACTCTTCATTACAATCATACAACTAAAGTTGACACAATTGAAGACTTATTATCATTTTTGTTTGATTTTTGTTTTTGCTTCTAATAGCTGGCGGTCTATTCGCTAGCCAGCCAATCACCATGCTGGTGCTTTACACTTGCTTTACTCCTATTGAATACAGTATATTGGTGGTGAGGGGAGGTCTATCCATGCAGTCTCCACAGTTGAATCAGTTTGAAATATTTTCTTGAAATCTGTTTTGTGTTATTGTTTGTTGTTGTTGTTGTTATTTGGGAGGAGCAGATTTCTAATTTTCCCTGTTTTATTACTCTCTTGTTTTATTACTCTCCTGATTTATTCCTCGAGGTGCAAAGGTCTGTCCAAAGTGAAACCAGTGTTCAGTTTCAAATAATTTCCTAGATAGCACTTAATTGTCTACATTTTATTTTGAATTCAAATGATTAACACTTAAAGCCTGGGAACATTATAGGTGTTGGGTTCCAACTGTCATACAACAAGTAGGTGAACACTGCATGTACATTTCTGAAGGACATAAATGTAGTCAAAACATGGAGATGGTTGAAACAACACAATCAGGACAACTTTACAATCAGTCTAATACATGTATACCTCATGGCCTGTTCGAACTTTAAAACATTGAAAAAATTGATAAAAATTGTATAAAGAAACATGTACTGTACATGTGTGTACATAATATTCATATCGCGATAAAAGGTTACAGAATTAGATAAAACAGTGTGTAAAGAAACTAGCTTTGAGGATAAGTGTTTGACCGTAATGTGACGGGATAGCTGGCCAATCATCAGTGCAGGCTCATGATAAGCCCCGCCCAGTTATACAATTATTATGTGATACAACGTTCAGACTGGAAGGGGATGCTGAGTCTTTAATGAGTTATGTTTGAAACGATACTAAAACAGGCGTTTTGCTATACATTTAGACTAGGCAAAAAGGAATTTCTTTTCCCATGGCTATAGAGTGGTGAAGTGTGACGTCATCAAAAATCTATTTTGGGATTTTCTCAATTTTTGTCTTCATTTCCGAAAGAGTACCGAAAATAATGTCCAAATGCCGAAAACCAATCGAATAGGTCAAGTATTGGCTGAGATATGACCATCTGAATAAAAAGATTGCCTATGGGAACTTAGTGTTATATGCTCTGGGTCCTAACCATTAGGAGCCAGAGCATACATGTATAACACTGAGTTCCCATAGTACATATATTTATTCAGATGCTTATATCTCAGCCAATACTTAACATATTAAATCGGTTTTCAACATTTGGACATTATTTTTGATGCTCTTTCGGAAAATGAAGAAAAAATTGATAAATTCTAAAAATAGATTTTTATGACGTCACAGCTTCTGTACTCTATATGACTCTTGTATAGTTACAAGTATTTTGGCAGTCTGAACAGAACACAGTGTAAAATCCCTTGGTTCTTCAAATCAATAGCACCTTTCACCTACCAAAATGTTCTAAATTGATTTGATTTGATAAGATTCATCAAACATAATACAAATGAAGCATAACAAATATACTTTACACTGAATGGAATAGACTGTGACTATCTGCTCATTTTTCATGACTTTTTGCTCTTCAATTGTGAAAAGAATCTCTACAACAAATCAAAATATCATGACGCACAAAGCGTGAACAATAACATCAAAATTGATATTTCTCAAAAGCAAGCAGCAAGTTGGTGGCGACCATGACAAAGACACACACACAGAGCCTGAGAAAATAAATGACTAGAGATGAGAAGTTAACAAAAATAAGCTTTGTCTGGTTCTGTTCTGTTTTGCTTTCTTTAATTTTCTTTGACACTGTAGTACAAAAGAAGTGTTGGTTCACAAACTAACGAATAAAAACTGTCTTCACAGAGAACTATTAAATACAAATTCAACATGTTCCAATTTGCAACTTTTGTTCCCTGTCGAAATAAAGGTGAGAACCAGAGGAGGAAATACACAACAACAAAAAATGAAAAAAAGCAAATAGAGCAAATGCTTTACTGTATGTGATATGCTCTATTGAGACTTGCTCTAGGCGCTATTGAACTAAATTCTCAAATTTAAGTTTATATTTCTTTTTACTCAATTTCTTGTCAGGTTGATGCCTCCCCTTTGATTTAGATTATATAACAAAATACTTTTTCAAATTGAATGAATGAATGACATCATTCCTTAACAGTATGAAAGATATCGATATGTTCATTAGTATTTAGCTTGTACACTGTACATGTATTAATTCCAGTCAATGTTTATTAAAAAGATTTCAATCTTGTAATATATGCTATGTGAATATGTATATATAAAACTCCAATCTCAAGTTTGAATTTACGTTGCCAAATTTGTCTTTTTACTTCGTTTATGAGCTTCAGAAATTTTCCTAACAAAATAAAAATGTCTGAAAAGTAATGATTATATTTCGTCCGATTTAAAAGCAGATTACCATCAATACCATATGGAACAGTATTTTGTTGAAAATGTCCACAATTATTAAAAGGATACCAAAGAATTTGTGTACATGTTTATTACTTAAACTATATACCGGTACTCATTTTGTTCTGTTACTGTTTTGAGTTTTAATATATTCATGATTGACTTTTATTGCATTTATTTTGTCATCGCCAAACAGGATTACCCTTATTGGTGAAAATGTGCTGCCCTATATAAATGTCAGAAATCAATAAGTTAATACAGTCAAACCTGCTTTAGTGACCACCTGTCTACAAAGACCACCTGTCTACAAAGGCCACATTTGCTGTTTCCCTTGAAAATGGTTTCTCAATGAATCATGTACAAAAAGAACCTGTCTACAAAGACCACCTGTCTACAAAGGCCACTTTTTGTGTTTCCCTTGGGTGGTCGCTATAGACAGGTTTGACTGTAACTCAATTTATCTTTGACACATACAAATATCATATCACGTTTAGTCAAGGACGATAGCTTATTGTTGACCTCCAACATTGTTATAAAAGTGATGATAATTCAACTCGTGCACAAGAAGCTAATTGGTAGAAACAAAGAAACAAAGAAACAAAGGATTACCAACTTCTGACTATGCTACTGCCTGGCTGTTGCTATGTCAACTAAACAATGGGCATCATGGTTGCCGGGGGAATGCTCCATTGCAGCATATGGGTCAGGGACAAGTTTATGGCAAGGTTTATTGTCTAGCGGCATGGGGGGGGGGGCAAGTCGATTCTTCAGGTTTCCATGTATACAAAGAATTGTAATGATGAGGGAAACTGCATGTCTATTGTAGTCTCAAGTGGAAACCATTCTACTTGTGTATTAAACATTTAGCGGTCAATCGATAGGAGAGAAACAAATTAAGAGGCAAGTAGTGGAACAGTGATCACTGGCATTTAGTTAAATTTCCAACCTTTTATAAAAGAAACTATACCTTACCACATGTACCAAGATATGGAAGTCAAATATATTGTAACATGCTATCACTATCACCCCCCCCCCC
>BEXV01001041.1:22801-36217 GCA_003118195.1 Hemicentrotus pulcherrimus | reverse complement strand
AATATTTTCACGAACCGGCACGAGAGTCCAAAGCTTCGTAATATTAATAGTAATTGTCATTATGCTTAACAAATGGAATGTATAGAAAATACAGAATATTTTCCTTCCATTGATATGTATTTTGTGATATAAAATTTGACATAAGGCATGTTTCTGGCGAATTAAAAACGGGCTAAACTTAAAACGCGTTTTTCTCAGAATGTACTTATTTCGTTGCGCGTTGGGCTGTGCCGGTTCGTGAAAACGGCGACGAATTGTATACACTTTAACCTAACTTTAATAGTATGTAAAATAAACCTTGTCAATTAATCAATACTATTATTACAAGGATCTCTGTCAAGGTATTACATTAAGAACTACTTTTTTTGCATTTGTGGAAAGGACAAACATCAGGAAGGAAAACAAGGAGAAGAAAATCCTTGCAGTACCAAAAGGTGTCTTTCTCCAAAATACAAATATCAGTGTAACGCAGATGTGTAGATTTCTTCAGAATCTGATTGATGGGTTGTTTGTTATGTACATAGTTCTTTATTCATCTATATTTGTATTGAAAGTATAGGGGTGGAGTGTGTGTCTATCATGCAACACAGTTATTGTTAAGAACCTGGTCCCTCTTCAGACCATGTTGAATCAAGCCATGTCATGGTGTCATGTTGGCATTGAGACTGGTCCCTGTTGACTTGTCTAGTTCTTTGTTTCAGGACCTTGTGGGTCTAGCACCTACACTGAAAACCTAGGACATTAGTTGAGACTTTTAATACTTGTTTGACTGACTCCGTGTTTGGATGGCAATGGCATGTGAACCACACGACTGTACACATGGTGAGAAAAGAAGGTGATGGCTTGTGGCTTTTTTTGTGCCAATAAGGTTTGTCTTTACACAGGGTAGTATAATACCAGAAGCACAAGTTCTCACTGTTCGACATCACTGGCCATTATTTTTCTTCCAATAACTGCAAAAAATGGGATTTTCCTATAGATAAAATTGTTATGGGAGGGGTCTGTCCTAGTTACAGTAATAGTCTCAGGACTGAAAAGAAGGTAATTTAATAATAGTCTGACTTTTCATTGACCAGTGACCACTATTAAACTAACATCTAATACGGTGGATTCACAATCCACAGTGACAACTAGGGACGCCTGTTTTTACCGGTAGTCAATTTCATGTGATGCATCCTGGGAAAAAGTCAACCAAAAAATTAGCGGTGACATTGTTGTGAGATTTAAGGGATTTAATCAGAATTTGGGTGGGGAAGTTTTGAATAGCTTATGGTGTAAAAAATTAACACTGATTCCAAGAATATCAGAGTGATGCTACTCACAACATTTTTGTGAATTTGGCAAAAAAATGTATTTACCGTATGGTCACTTTGGATCTGGGTCAAATTTCCAATCATTATCATCAGCAAAGGGAGGTTGATGTGTTTTATCTATTAAAATGTGCCCTGATGGCCCTTTTCGGTCACTTTTTGGCCAAAAATGAATGAAAAATGTTGACAAAAAAAAAAACTACACAATGTTCCATATATAGGATACCAAAGAAAATTACTTTGACAACAGAACTACATGTATGAATCGTGAACATACAGTACACACACACACACACACACACACACACACACTATAGAAGTTCATAATCAATAAATTATGTACGGTAGTTGGCTTTCCAGTCATATGGGTTTTCCCCCACAATTTTTGTGATGTCTAAAATGTGCTCCTCCTTTGTGGATGCCAACAGTTTTTACTCTGACAAAATGCTTTATTTTCCTTCTGTTTAATTTGACATACCATTTTTGTTTCAACTGCACATTAAGTCATATTTAACTCATGAGCTTACTTTAATGCATTTTATAATACCGGTATGTATAATTTGATTAAGCACATTTTTATTCAAATGTATCAGACTTGATAGTTTCTTTGACTGTGTGTTGTGTACATTATTTCTACCATTGTTATCTGTATGTATTTTTATTTTTATTTGAAATCTAACCTCAAGTTTGGTTGCAATTCAAAGAAATAATAATAAGTATTTCACTTTACCTTGAATCATACATAAATCCTAAATTCAAATAACAAAAGCTGTAATGGGTTTCCATTAGTGTCAATCAAATGAGATGAAAACCAAAACTACATACATGTATATTCATTAAAGTTTGAAATAGATACACTCAAGATCAAGAGACTTCCAGATCATTTTCATTATCACTGCTCATTGAACTTGGCTCACTCAGGCGATGGGTTTTCCCACGAGTAGACTAATCTATTCTTTACTATATTATAGAGGGAGCTCTAACATTTCAATATTTCAATAGCATTGAATGACATTGTGCACATGTTGCTGGTTAACTTTGTATTTGCAAGCTGATAGAGATATTGGGATATTGCTGATGTAGTTGCTGGTTCAAATAGTTGCATATGAATGGCATTGTGCACTGGTTAACTTTGGATAAATTTGCATGTTGGTTAAGTTCAAATATATTTCAATACTTAGCCTATAGTCTAAGATGAATGAGTAAGTCCCTTTTCTACTTATAAAGCAAAGTGTTGACTTAAGTGTGGAACAGTTATGAGTTATGACTACCAAAGTAACCGCACTGTATCGAAACCTGTCCCTTAATATCAATTACATATTTAAAATAAAGGGAACGGGGAAGGACAAAAAAAATAATTAAGCCTATCATACATGTACTTAAAGTGAGTTTCTAAATGGATGATGCCAATATTGTCCAAAAGTAAGTATGATGAATTCTCGTGTACAGTAATGTGCATTCTATTCAACCCAGGAACTTCATCAGGGTAATCCAACCTTTGTAACCAGTTCATTTGTATAAAATAAGAGTTTACAGGATGATGACAATTTGAAAGAAATTGGACTTTTAATAATGTTGAAAATATAACATTACATGTACATAATATATTTAATGCAAATCTCAAAATGGCTATTTGGTCAGTTGATTTTGACAAGGTCATGGACAACTTCCCGTATTAAAAAATATCCTTAATTACTATTTTTCCCCCAAGTGCTTCCTGCATCGTATCTCTCAGATTCAAAATATCTTATGGACAGCATAATAATAGCATATTATAAGGTCCTTTAAAGGTAATACAAAGTTTTGGTATAGGGTCATGAATTTGGTTCAAATGAACATATTCGAAGCATATGCGATCCTATATTATTCAGTGATCGTTGTCTCGGTCGAAATCAACTCTAAAGTTATACTAGCACATCAATGATGTGGCGCTCATCCGGCATCCATCAAAGAAATTCACGCAATTTGTACTTTGAACAGAGTATACATGTACATTGCAATTGATGAAATGTACATGTATGTATGTATTGGTTACATGCATGTACAGATGATGAAGTGCCTATTGCAAATCTGGCTAAATGTGGTTTTGGAAGGAGACAGTGACATGAAGAGTCTGACGAACTCTGAGATCACCAGCTGTTCTAGTTTTTTTGTTGATACGGCAAACCACATAATGTGGTTAATTGTCGCGAATGAGTTTTAATAAATTTGCATAATTAGCATAAATTATTTTCTATACAAAATTTTTTAAATTCTGAGAAGTTTAATGAAGCTCACGAAAGTCTTTCAGATGAAACCAAAAAATCAAAATCAGTGAGGAAAAAGAAGGCATTTTTGTGATTTTTTTTGAAATTCGCATAAATTAGCATAAATAATTTTCTAGACAAAATTTTAAAATTCTATGTTGTAGTTCAATGAACCTTGTGAAAGTCTTTCAGATGGGAAAAAAAAATCAAAATCGGAGAATAAATGACGAAGAAGAAGCAATTTTTGTGATTTTTGAATAAATATCACATAAATTAGCATAACTAATTTTGTAGACAAAATTTCATAATTCTGTGTAGAAGTTCAATGAACCTTATGAAAGTCTTTCAGATGGAACAAAAAAAATCAAAATCAGTCAATAAATGAGGAAAAAGAAGCCATTTGTGTGATTTTTGTTAAATTTGCATAAATTAGCATAACTAATTTTCTAGACAAAATTTTAAAATTCTATGTAGGAGTTCAATGAACCTTGTGAAAGTCTTTCAGAAAAAAATCAAAATTGGACAATAAATGACGAAGAAGAAGCAATTTTTGTGATTTTTGAATAAATATCACATAAATTAGCATAACTAATTTTGTAGACAAAATTTCATAATTCTGTGTAGAAGTTCAATGAACCTTATGAAAGTCTTTCAGATGGAACAAAAAAAATCAAAATCAGTCAATAAATGAGGAAAAAGAAGCCATTTGTGTGATTTTTGTTAAATTTGCATAAATTAGCATAACTAATTTTCTAGACAAAATTTTAAAATTCTATGTTGGAGTTCAATGAACCTTGTGAAAGTCTTTCAGATGGGAAAAAAAAATCAAAATCGGTCAATAAATTAGGAAGGAGAAGCATTTTTTTGTGATTTTTGAGAAATGCGCATAAATTAGCATATTTAATGAGGTTCAAAATTCTGTGTAGAAGTTTTGAATCCCCCACCTAGTGCTACCATATAAAGCAAATGGAATTAAAATTGGGTAAGAAATGGCGAAGAAGAAGCATTTTGAAATGTTGGACGGACGACAGACGAAGGACGGACGGACGGACGACGGACGCCTCGCCACGTAATCATTGGGCCCATTCGGGCCGGATGAGCTAAAAATTGTAAATAATAAACACTTTGTTGAATAGCTCCCTCTCAAGGACAAGATATTAATTAAGCTATAAAACAATGTTTTTTGACTAAAATCGACCGATCAGCTATTCCCGTTCGGAAATTAAATACCACAACTACACATTCTGAGATTTTCATGTTCGCAGCTACCATTGTACGGCTGTAGGAGCTTTTTGAAATTCATCAACATTTATCGGGAGTACCGATAAATCTTGATATTCGATTTTTCTCGAAAGCAGAAGTGTTTTAGGGTCTAAAATTTCTAGTGCTTTTGATACATCCACAGGGGCATCCAAATATATCTAAATTGTAAAGAATCCCTAAAATAATCCACCCATTTTATACCTTTAAAAACTTTATTATTTTAAAAAATTAACATTTTAGTCATTGTGTGTGTTGAAATAATGGGCAAGTTTTTGGGCACTACATGCACATCACAGTGACATTACTGATTCAGCCATTTGAAATGCCTACCTTTTATACTGTGATAACAACTTTTTTGACCTCATACATTTTCATAATTTTCATTAGTCTGCTTCTCTGATTTTACTGCTCTCTTTTAGGGTAGTTGTCTGATATGGTTTGATTTTCCTTTAATCAGTTGCTTAGGTATACAACATTATACTCCCAAGTAGTAAGCCATGCTCTGGGTTATCCACAATGCTAAACGGTCCAAGCATTGGCCTGATAGTTTTTGCTGCATGCAAGATTTCTGAAGCATATGAACAGTTTAAATTCTAGGTGTTAGCGCCTTGAGATGCACTGGACTGCACATACATGTACACATGTTCATGTATGTAGGAACTCCCACTATTCAAATAGTTATCTTCCCATTCAATGATGAAACTCTGTATGATTTACACTGTGGATATAAAGTGCTAAGGAACTAAACTGAGCTTAGTACGGTATATAGTTTTCACTCATCCACCTACATAGCTGCTACCTGCACAGACTCTTTCTGAACACTGCCTCATTCTAACTTTTCAAAAATAAGGTTTTCTCTCTATACACTGCATCTGCTTTTCCTCACAGTCACACAGTATTCATGACCTATTACCTCCTTGCTCATCTGCTCATTCACCTCATAAGATATTTATTGCACTTTGGAACAAACCGTAGGTACCAAGCTTTTGACAGTTGATTTTTTGTTGGGTCGATCATTAGCTGAACTAAGGATTCACAAACGCTACACGTGTAGCGAAAACAGAACACGATCACGACAAAGAGCAATTAATTTTGCACATGATGTGCAGGATGTGGGTGAAAATTTTACTTTTTAGTACCAAGTCTATTGGATTTATGACGTCAATACCCTTCACGGTTAGTCGTTTCTTATATAATCCAGAACTCGCAGAAGTAAAAATAAAACAATACAAATTTTGTAATAAACGTTTTTTATCTCGGTCTAAGCCTTGTTTTGAGCTAGTAGAGGTCTAGAATTTTTTCTAGATCTAAATCTCAAATTGAAATTTGTATAATTATGTTGAACTCACCTGTCTGGTTTTGCGGAACTTCTCAAATGCAGCCTGGAGACTAGATTTCTTCTTCGCTTTTTTGTTTTGTTCACCATCAACACTATCAGCCGGTTTGGCATCTCCAAAGCCATTTGTGTTTGCTTGGAATTCAGCCTTTTGAAGCTTTCTAGCCAAACCTTTTGAGCCAGATTCATCCTCGAAGACGTCCAATACAAAGGCATCACACTTCTTCTTTTTATCAAGTCTGATTTTGGATGTTTGTTTTGTTGCCATGATTTCACGATTCCATGTGTCTACTTGCTTTTCTGACAATGGAGTCCTTTTGACATTAGCACAATTCATTTCATGCAAAGCGACACACAGAAAATTGGGATCGCCCAATCGGCACCTGAAATCGAACGAAATAAATATACATAACAAATAACAGAAACGTCTACAGCGACTCTGTCCGATTAAAAAGGAAGGTCATTTAAGCAAAATATATACCAAAATATATAAAAATCTTATTTTTCGCTTTTTTATTTCCTTCACCATCTTCATTATCACTGAACATCGGCCGGTTTGGCATCTCCAAAGCCGCTTGTGTTTGCTTGCAACACACCAGCTAACGGTTATGGGCGCCTCTACAAGTAAGTGGTTTACGCATAAATTAATAGCGCCCATGCAAATATGATGTGAGTGCACAGCGCAGGCAGTGATATCATCAATGTTATCAGATGCGCATGTATTGTTGCGTCACTGACTGCACTGTGTGTTCACATCATATTTGCATGGGCGCTGTCTTAATTTACGCGTAAACCACCGGCCTCTACAGGTCAGTGGCTTGTTTACCCGTAAGTTAAAATGGAGCCAATGTCTGCGCATGCGCACTGTTGTAACCGTAAACAGGTGTATTCAGCCTTTCCACTGTTTAGCCTTTCATTTCAATTCAAGTTTCAGTTCAGGCTTTTCCTTTCAGCCAAACCTTTTGAGCCACTCCAACAAAGCATAGAGAGTCAATGCTTATGGCGTATTGACCTCAGGCTCTAGTACTGCATACTTGCCGAGAGACAGGTATTTTACACAAACACACACACCACACACTATTGCATAGACTGCACACAATTGCACCGATGTGGCTGATCGGCAAATTTGACACTAGACTTACAATTTGAATTTTTAGATTATTGTTTTTAACATCAGTAAGTTGATAATTGTATTTTACTGCTATTTAGGTGTCAGTTATTGTCACTAAAGTACCCATTTTGAGTGATACCAGTTGAGTTTTGTACAGTGGTGTTTGAAATCTCTGTCCAGTAGTGCTGTGTTTGTGCCATCGAACTGGATCGACCAAATTAATTGATTCATAATTTGTATATAATTTTTTTCTTCTTTTTTTTCCATAACATTAGAGTAATTTTATTAGTTTCATACTATTAATTAAATGTAATGTTAACTGTTATTGTATAATTGTTTTAAATGGAGGCATGCTACAAGAGTCCTATCTGGCACCCTGGGGGGCCGTGTCTGACACGGCCGGTTGTAGCAACTACTCCGAAGATCAAGATACTTTAATCTTGATCTAAGGAGACACGAACGAACGAACTAAAAATCTGTACTTTAGTGACAATTGATGACACCTAAATAGCAGTAAAATATATTTTTTTCATCTTACTGATGTTAAAAAGAATAATTAAAAAATTCAAATTGTAAGTCTACTGTCAAACTTTGCTTTCAGCCGCATCGGCATGATTGTGCGCAGACTTTGCAATATTGTGTGGTGTGTATATTTGTGTATAGGTCTAATAATACCTGCCTCACAGCAAGTATGGAGTGCTAGAGGTCAATACGCATTAGCATTGACTCTCTATGCTTTGCTGGAGCGGTCAAACTTGCCGATCAGCCGCATCGGCATTATTGTGTGCATCTGTATGTTATGAGTGTATTGACTATTAATGTATTCAAATGCTGCCTATTAAACATGTAATGTAGTGCTAGAGAGGTCAATACACATTAGCATTGACTCTCTACTCTAGATTTATGCTTTGCTGGAGCTGGAGTGTGTAGACTAGAAATGGCGCGGCTTACACTCCAGCAAAGCACAGAGAGTCAATGCTGACCTCTTGCAGTGAGGCAGGTATTATTAGGCCTACATGTAGAGTAAAGGAGGGGGTTTTCGGCCACTTAAAGGCCCTCACGTGTAGAACTCACGATATATCCCTAGCGCGCTGCCATATTGTGTACGCCGTGCGTACAGTGTAAAACGCACACTTACACTTAACGCACACTCGACATCCATGATAAAAATCTTGCAGCGGTGGTTGAAACTCTCGCTGCAAGATTTTTATCATGGATGTCGATTTTGACCTATAATTTCCTAAAAATGGACCATTAAACGGATTATTTCACAAAGTTGGTAAGTGAAACTGAAAAAGTTAAGCCTTTAGCTAATTTACAATGTACTAAAATGCAGCAGATAAAATATGCTGTAAAAGGAGTAATTTGGTGATAAGTTTTGCAAGTTTGGTGTACTGATTTGCACACCTAACCTACACACTTGGCATGATAGTCTGTTTCTGTCTCTAAAGAGAGAGAGCCGACCCTACCCAAATAAGAGGCTTAACGAATGAAAAAGACGGAGGCCGAGGTCTACTCTAGCCCTAATACGCTACAGCTGTGCATGTGCAATGGATTGGCAATGCAATGACAATGTTTTGAGCCAGAATTTTCCTCGAGAGTCGAAGACGTCCAATACAAAAGCATCACACTTTTTTGTTCTCGAGTCTGATATGTTATTTTTGTTTTGTTGCCATGTAATCTCAATTCCATGTGTCTACTTGCTTTTCTGACAATGGAGTCCTTTACATTAGGCCTAGAGGTCTAGCACATTTCATTTTTATGCAAAGCGATCGACACACAGAAAACCACACGTGGGACCGACCAACCGGCACCTGAAATCGAATGATATAAATATACATAATACAGCGATTATGTGCGATTAAAAATGTACGTTATTATGCCCAATATATTGAAATCTTTTTCTTAATCAGTTAAAATTTAAATTCAGATATCTTGATGAACTAGATGTCGTAAAGTACAGCAAAATATATTGATTTACTCACAGAAAGATTGTTTTGAATGAATCCTAGGTGAATAACAGTATGTGTCATGGTATCACGTTTGTGATTGGTCGGATATTTGAGCCTGGTATCTTTTGACCAATGGCCGTAGACAACGTAACCAGCCAACTATCCTGAGTGTATTTCTATTACTTCAATAAATATATGAACTGAGAATAACATATTAGAATTGTACATTTTGACAAATTTGTGTTTAAAATGCACTGTAATGACTTGCTGGCCCATCGACGTTTACTTGACAAGTTACTAATCATGATAGGCCTACCCAAAACTCGAAATATGTTTTCTCATTGATCCCAATGCGTAGAAATCAGTGTTTTGGGCCCATATACTTAGTGTTGTATATATCTTTGTTTGGACCTAATCGCTCTATTTTTCATACCTGTTGTTATGATCTAGATATATTTCACTTACAATTTCACATCAACCTATTTATTAATTTATAGCTTTATTTCCACAGGGTAGCATTGGCTCTGTTGGCCTAGACAATATGATAAAATTAAGACTGAACATAGAACATGTAAGTGCTAATTGTACGTTCTATAAACATCTAGGGCCTAATATAAGCGGCTAAGACTAGTAATACATCAATAAAGACGGCGGAAATATTCAAAATTGAATGATACACGCCTAAAAACTAAAACAACACGGCGAATTCAAATTTTATTGAAAATTTCAAAAAAAAACAAGGTATAAACCAAAACCAAAAGACAAACTAATTTAAATTAAAAACTATCATCATCAAGGGGCAAATATTACAAGAGTAGCATCATATTTCAAAATTTGATTATAATTACATCAACGTTTCGTCAAAATGTAGGCCTTCATGTAGGCCTATTAGATTATACAGTGAAATTTAAAGGCATGTAATTATCGTCTATTTCTTTGATTCATATTAATCCCAGTATCCCATGTATGTATTCCAAAGACACGACTTGCAGCATAATTGTTAAGTATTCTTATTATATCATTTAGCAAACCATTAATCCGAAATATTGAGTCAAAAGGCCCTCAAGATATGTCAAATAATCGCGGGTGCGAGATTATGAAGACATTTCTTTTTATTTATGATTCTATGATGATTCCATCGCGCGGACAGCAAACATGCTAACATAATGCGTACGCGGAAGTGCTTTCATTCAGTATATCATTCCTGCCATTGTACGTAATTTATATCAAGTATCATCGAAGAGATATTTGCACTGGCGAACTGATATGGGGGGGGGGAGGGTATGACCCCCAAATAAAATTCAAACGTGGTATATTTCTAATTCGATGCTAGCTGAAAGAAAGAAGCAAACATTGATATCATCCATGGTAGTGTAATCATAATCGTTACGATGTAGGGGTACATACCAATGTCTAAAAATGGTGTAGGTTTTGTTGATCTTTCCCCTTGTAGGTGCCCCTTTTTTCCAGAAAGTTTTCGTTTTTTGTTGGTGCCCCCTCCCTATTTTGGAAGACGCTCCTCCGCCCTTGCATTATGCTACTTGGTGGTGATAAGGATTTTGTTCTGACCCCAACTTTTTGTTTTGCTCATTACGCCACTGGATAACCCCAGGACACACCAGTGTCCTTAAATGAATTGACTCTCGCTATGACACTGCTCATGAGCAGTCCCAGTGTTTTTACAAAGTATTCTCTACCTCTTCGTCCACGGTTTCTCTTGTGTCTCTCTTCCTGTCTTTGTATCTGTCTCTCTGTCTGCCCTCCCTCACAATAATATTTATCAACAAGTTATTTTCTTTGTCTTGCAGTAGTTTCCTATCAATTACGGTAGCAAATTAATTTGTTGATCATATTTTATGCATGCCAACTAATTTTAATATAATTGTTTTAATGATATCATAAAATTACTTAACGTTATTCATTCGTTCTGCGTATAAAAGGATTGTTTGAAGAAATTGAAAGTTGGAATATTAATATATATTAATGATGTACGAATATTTTGACTTTATTTTGAATAAATATTTTATAATTTCTAAGTAAATGATTTGAAAATGTGCTCTGTTTTCAGCCTAAATGGTCATTAGACCAACTTATAAGAAGACGAAATGATTATTAGACCACGTGGACTGGGTGTAGACCAAACATTGATTCACCTGTAACATGTAATCTAATTGAATTGAATCGAATTTATTTCCACAAAACATGAAATAAAAGTGTACAATCAAATGAAGTAGAGGGATAACATAACAAAATTGTAAATACTATTTTTTAGGTTAATAGATGATACTGTTCTATAAATTAAGTCAGCTTAAACAGGATAATCTGGCCGAAAAGCTCGAGTGCTTATTTCCGGTGGGGTCCCCTACAGACATGTACAACATTAATACGTCAAAATAGTAATATTTACAGACAGATAAGAAAAATAATAAAGACAATATCTATTATCTATTATCTTGTAGATATAATATGATGGTGCCTAGTATGAGAAATAATATCAAAATATGATGATAACTTGAACAAAATACGATCCATTTATATTCGTCTATTTTTTACGCCGAATGCTGCATGAATGATGATGGCGCTGTGACGCGTTCTGGATATTACAAGAAAGGGTTTTTGTATTCCTTTATCATGTTCATCGAGTTCGGAACAGGAAATTTGATCTATTTTCAAAGAATGTTTATGGTGGTGTCCTCATCAATTACCATTACATTCAACCATTGACCTTGATTTGATTTGATTTGAATTGATCTATTTCAAAGTCCGTTTCAATATGAACACATTTAACAAAGTACATATAAATTCAATAATGACACAATGTGATAAGATTGTATAAATGACAAAATAGAAATATTGAAGAACTGAAAATTATATATAAACAAAACAATGTTGACCGATATACTATAAAACGGAGGGGAAGCAAACCCCTCATACTTAGTTTCATAGTGTTCATAGAGAGTTTGGGTAAAATAAGTTATAACAGTAATACAGATCTTTACGAGCACACTTTAGTTTGCTGCCATAATAATCTGGAAAGAAATTATTTAAATTTTAATCAGAGAGCGTGCTTCTTTGATGAACCAAAAATGCAGTACACGAATTGTTAAAGGCATCATAGTGGTATACAGCACCAGTAAAATGTCTGGAAGTAATCTGATACAAGTCATCTCCGCGCTTCGCTTTGCCAAAGATAGGGCAATTATATGGTCGTGCTTTGGCTTTAGGGTAGGTTTACGGTTAGGTATTGGTGCCATGGTTGAAATCAGTGTGAGAAGTTGTCCGCGGGAACAATTATTGTTGCCGGAGCACGATGATACATTACAGAATGCGAACATGAATTTGGTACATATAATGCAATATTCGGTGACTGCTCTTTGCGATCGTGTTGACGACAGTTTGCTATCATCGTTTGATTAAGCGTGTGGTTTCATCAAGCGATGGTTGTGGTTTATCTTCTATTGTCTCGGGTGGATAGTTCGGAACATCTTGATCAGGAGATGTTTTTTTTTTCTCTTCTGGGATTCGACTGAGCAGTAAACAAAATGGCGAAGACACAATAATGGCTATCGATAAGCTCCACATAGTCCTGTACAACAAAATGCAATTAAAAAAAAAGTAATTAGACTTGAGTTCGGTTGGTGGTACGTCGCAATTAATAAGACGAAGAAAGTGACTTTAAATTATTTCTAAAGACACGCTACCAAAGCGCAATGTCATTTGTGCTCATAGTTTAACATCTCTCTCATTCTCTATCTATCTCTGTTTGTCTGTGTTTTTTCCGCTCTGTCTCTATATCTATCTATCTATCTATCTATCTTTCTCCCTCTCACCAAGTAACAGACATTCGATTGAATATTTAGCCAACCATTTTTTTTCTTCATTATAAAAGTTCTTAAACAGAATCATATCAAAAATTTGGCTCCCGTTGCAAAGATTGACAAATTCTGCATAATGCTTCAAACATGTGTGATTGATTGATTCATAGCATTTGTATGACGCCATATATCTGTGTTGTTTTTTTTTTAATCAAAGGTGCGAACTCCTCCAATAAAGTTAGCATTTAAATGTCTGAAGGAAGATGTAAGTTTTTGAGAAACTTTGAAGTGGTCTAGGTTGTCAATTTCGCGAATAGATGATGGGAGGGAATTCCACAGGCGAGGAGCAATAGAGGAAAATGCCGGGGGGGGGGGGGGTTTCA
>BEXV01001040.1:121354-143289 GCA_003118195.1 Hemicentrotus pulcherrimus | reverse complement strand
GGGGGGGGGGGGGTTAAATAAATGAGACTTTACCAGTCATCAACAACATGAAAAAAAATCCTGTCGGGTCTAAGCCCTGTAAAGTTCAACCAGTCTTCATTATTTTCTTGTGAACTTACAGGGTCCACTCGGCACAGAACATCGTGCCCGTGTAGGTACCAAGGCCCCCGGTATCATCCCCCGTATCTCTGTACGTGAGCCCATGCAGACCGGTATCAAGGCTGTAGACAGTCTGGTACCCATCGGCAGAGGACAGAGAGAACTCATCATCGGTGACAGGCAGACAGGGTAAGCAGTTGACCTTCTCTAGAAGGCTGCCTATAATTATAATAATACTAAGTGCTTCTAAACTTGGACGATTATTACCCTGGCTTTAATTAATTCCAGCTATGTGTGTTAGTTCCATGGGATTTCAAGTTGTAAAGAAATTTTTTTGTAATTCATCTGATGGTTTGGGGACATTTGATACGTATTATGTCTATGATATCTTTTCTGAAATTTTGAAAATTTTATTTCATTCAACACCTTTTGAAAATGGATATAGCTGAAAAATTAATTTAGATTCATCTTATTGCACTGTATTAGCTGTAAACTGATAAGGAAGGTGATTTTGTACATATTTATATTTATTGTATGATAATCTAATTTGTTGTATTGTTATTGTAGAAAAACTGCTGTAGCCATTGACACCATTATCAACCAGAAGAGGTTCAATGATGGAGCTGAGGAGAAGAACAAGCTCTATTGTATCTACGTTGCCATCGGACAGAAGAGGTCAACGGTAGCACAGATCGTCAAGAGGCTACATGACTCTGGTATGTTGTTTTTCAGGATTGAAAAGAGGTGGAAGGATTGTTGTGGATGAGAAAAAAAAAGAAGTGATGAACAAGTTGAGAATGCGTCAGAGGTTTTTTTTAAAGAAATGGTACATGTATTCAGTCTGTGTGATAGAATGAATAAATCATTGAATGTTTTAGTATAACACCTTCCATTGCCATTACCTTAGTTAGCATGATTGACATTGTGGTTTTCTTTGAATCAGGGAAATTTTGTGCATATTTTATGTTCCAAATGTGCAAGGAAAGCTTTCCATACAACCTTGGAAGTTTTATTTAACCTAGCAACAATAAAATCTCTCAAAATGCTGATTAATACCCCATATATTGTTTTTAAACAATGTTGAGAATTTGAATGCCATTGGATGAGTCTAATTGAATTGAATTGATGTATCTTGTTGACAGATGCACTGAAATACACCATCATTGTTTCTGCCACTGCATCCGATGCTGCTCCCCTACAGTACCTGGCCCCCTACTCTGGATGTGCCATGGGAGAATTCTTCAGGGATAACGGCAAGCACGCCCTCATCATCTATGACGATCTTTCCAAACAGGTATGTCAATCATCCTCTTGTTGGAACTGGATGGAGGGGTAGGTTGATTAGCACCCGACAGCAGTGAAAAGAAATGAAGATGAGGTCGAAAAAGCTATGAAGTGGAAAAGGGCCATTTTGTCTATTTGTTGTAATGACAAATAGCACCCAACACACATAGTTTGTTTTATTGGTAGCCTTTTTAGATAAAATATTGTTGACCATGCTGTAAGAGAGATGAATATCTTCCCTCATGATCTCTCTATGATAATCACCCGTCTTCTTCCTTAGCGTTGTTGAATAATATTTATTTATAGTAACACATTGTTAAAATGCCTGATAAAGACCTGCAATTCCTGGTAATATCAGATTGCGTACATTTACTGTAGTTTCATACACTTATGCATGTTGAATAAACTGTGATTTGAACATCACTTCAATTGGGCTATACATCACTGCAATGAGCAATCAACTTGAAAATCCTCCTTTCTCGTGTAATTTTAAACAGGCTGTAGCCTACCGTCAGATGTCACTGCTGCTGCGTCGTCCCCCTGGTCGTGAGGCCTATCCCGGTGATGTGTTCTACCTTCACTCCCGTCTGCTTGAGCGAGCCGCCAAGATGAACCCAGACTTTGGCGGTGGATCCCTAACTGCCTTGCCGGTCATTGAGACCCAGGCTGGAGATGTGTCTGCTTACATCCCAACCAATGTCATCTCCATCACTGACGGACAGGTATGGCACACTCTCACTCCTTATTGTCAAAGATGTACTGGGCATTTCACTCACCTGGGCCCGTTGCATAAAACTTACCAATGATGGCAACTACCATGAAAACAGTGCTCAACAGCCTATCAAAATCAAGGTTTCTATGGTAGTTTCCATCAATGGTAAGTTTTGTGCTATAGGGCCCTGATATTTGTTTTTCAACAAATGGGAATGGGTTCTTCAGAGAGGCTGCATTAGTTTAAAAAGAAAAGAAAAATGGATATCTGACAAAAATGGACTGGAATAGTTCATAACATAACTAAGGTTTATATGAAATATTGCATTTTTGCAATCATTCAAAATATAGTTTTAAACTTTGCGTTTGGCATGATAGATATTGTTGGACTCATATCGAACTCCAGTCAGCATGATTTATGAAATGTATTCAAAAGATGTAGACCAGGGAGATATAGCATCTGATCAACAAAGTTAAAAAGTTTTTGCCTTGACGAGGTGATTTTCAAGAAGTTAAATGTGATCGTTATGATGAGTCTCCTTCCCTTTCATGGCTGTACCTCTTTGTTATCCTGCAGATCTTCTTGGAGACCGAGTTGTTCTACAAGGGTATCCGCCCAGCCATCAACGTAGGTCTCTCTGTGAGCCGTGTAGGATCAGCTGCTCAGGTCAAGGCCATGAAGCAGGTGAGAATCTCGTTGGTTCTGTTCAAGCAACACATATTTTTATGATAGTGTCTTGATAAAAAGCATCAATAATTGGATTTTCATTGTTCTATCATTTGATTCCTGTTTGTTTATATATTATGATGTCATGTGAAGTGTCACCATTTTAATAAAATAATTACAATGGCCTTTGTAGTCCACTTGTGCTCATGATTGAAAATGAAGTCACTACACCAGGGCCCTGTCTAATCTAAAATATGTTCATAAGAGATAGGATACTGCAAACTTGTGATTGATTTGAGGACTTTGGATCGATCGCAACTCTTTGTAAGTTGGCCCATGTATATCATGTATTCAAGACGTACAGATAGGCACATCATATTTCCTCTCTCTTGCCTAATGTAAAATCATTATTTGATGTAGGGTATTGAGAAGGGCGAGTGTAGCCAATGTTGTCTAATAATACTATGACTACATGTATGTGCTCATTTTCTAGGTTGCTGGTTCCATGAAGCTTGATCTGGCCCAGTACCGTGAGGTAGCTGCCTTCGCCCAGTTTGGTTCTGATTTGGATGCTTCCACACAGAACCTGCTCAACCGTGGAGTCCGTCTCACTGAGCTCCTCAAACAAGGACAGTACAGTAAGTTGAATTTTTATTTACCCTCATTTTATGAAGATGTTCTTTGTCAATTGTAGAGGGTAAGACCTAGTTCAGATGTGACTCGGCAAAACTGCAATTTTTTATGACGACGAATTGTAATATGTGTCATATTTCTGTATGCTATAAAACATAGCTCTGTGAATACGTTCAGGACCTTTGTTACATGTAGTTGTTATTCATTTACACATAAAAATGCTGCATTTTTTACCTTGTGGTTTACTGCAAACGTACCTGAATAAGCCTACAGGGTTGCTGTTCAGTTTAAGGGTAGGATTAGGGTCGGCTTAATGTTTGTTCCAAGTATGAACTTTAACATTAGGTTATTGTAGAAAATTAATTGTAGAGCAATTGTCACCAAAGTATGTGTTGTAGAACCAGTACAGCAAGTTAGCTTTGTTGATTATTGGATATGCTGCATTTGTATTTCTTTATTTTTCAATTACGTTTCAGCTCCCATGGCCGTAGAGGACCAAGTTGCCGTCCTCTTCGCTGGTGTCCGTGGCCATCTGGACAAGATCGACCCTGCCAAGGTGACCAAGTTTGAGGAACAGTTCCTTGCTCACATCCGCTCCAGCCACCAAGCTCTCCTGGACACCATCCGTACTGAAGGTCAGCTCAGCCAAAAGACAGAAGAAACACTCAAGGATGTCGTTCTCAAGTTCCTGGATACCTTCGAAGAATAAGGGACCACTTCTTCTCTGCCCCTTCCTCCTGGAGGGGGACCACTTCATAACCAAAATCAAATCCCCCTTGAGGTGATCAACAGAATGATGAGTGATGTCTCTTGGGGAATTTGATCAGATTTATTATTGTATGTATAAAAAGACCTACCATTGAAAATGAGATTTATGATATGAATTGCAGATTGATTCCATGATGGAACTTAAAAAGTTAGATGGATCTCTTTTCTTGTATTACAGTAGCACGCTACATTTGCAGAATCTAAAGTATCTTTTTATGTTGCTGTGTATTAATTCTTCACATTTTTATATTTCGAAATGAAGAAAGAAAGTGTCTTTTTCAAAAAGTCACCTGAAATCCCAAATTAACTGTTTTGCAAGTAAATTGCATATATTCTACTTGTACCAGACCAAGAAGAATCCCAAGGAAATGAAGGTTATATTTAATGATTAGATTGGGTAGGTCATATTTCTGTCCCATGTATTCCTTCTGCGTGGCCATTTCAGAAATATTTGCAAGGTAAATTATGTACTGTTGTGCCCGTATTCTTTGCACAGTTGCAGATAGGTAGCGCAAGGATGTAGTGTGGAAATGTTTGAACCGCGTTATGTGAACAGGTTCACCTAATAAAGAGATTTATTGATGAGAAAAAAAGAATTTTACATGGTTTGGTGTCATTTTCAACAAGTTGTGTATATGAACGACTTTAGGGTGAGAGAAGCAGATTAGGAGATTGAGAAAGAATGAGATTTTAATATTTAATTTAAGAAAAGAATTGCTTGGAATAGAGATTTTTTTCTTTTTGGAGAGAAGTGAGGATTAAAATATAGGAGAATGAACTGGAGAGAGATTAAGATATACTGAGAAAGGTGGAGGATGCAAATGTCAAGCTGACAGAAAATACAGAAATGAATGAAAAAATATTGAATATAGCAAGGGGGTGAGAGATGTAGGACAGGAGAGAGAAAGATTCAATACAGAAAAGTAAATAAAGCATGTATAAAAGACTGAAAGAAAATATGAGAGGACAAGAGAAGTACAAGAAACGGTAAAGGCAATAATATTTTCAGTGATGGATTAGATAATAAGGCTTGCTTTCAGGGCTCTGTTGCATAAAAGTGACCATTGATGGTAACTTTGCCATTATTAGAAGCTTCCATGGAAACCTTAATTCAATTGGCTGTTCAGTGAATCTGCCATTTTAGAAAATATTGATTGTCATTGGGTGAGTTTTATGCAACAGGGACCTGGTATTCATTATTGTATTTAACTTATGGTTATCCAAGGGGTGGGTAGCATTTCTTCTTTAAAAAAAAACTGTCAAGTTTTATTCTGCTCTGTATACTTCTCCATCTTCTCTCACTTCCATAGCTATACATTTTTTCTGCATATCAATATCTGATTAGTTCCGTTGTGCAGCTCTGGGCCCCGTTGCATAAAACTTACCATTGATGATAACTTTGCCATCAACTACCATGGTAACAGGGCTTAACAGCCAATCAAAATCAAGGTTACCATGGTAGTAACCATTGATGTCAAAGTTACCATCAGAGGTAACTTTTGTGCAACGGGGCCCTGGTTCTCACATCTCTCTCTCTCTCTCTTTCTCTGTGTCTCTGTCTCCTTCATCTTCTGATTGCTTCTCACATTCTGCATTAAATATTTATTCCTATCCAATTTCGAATCCTTGAAAGTACTATGTCCCATTTGCAGGTCAAAAAATGAGAAGGTTAAAGTTCCAACGGCATTTGAAAGACAATACTTCCCGACAGGACTTCCCTCAACTTTCACAGATATGACATATACATGACATATTCATAAGTCCTGCAAAGTTCTACAGAATTTGATGTTGGCTGCAAAAGGGACATAGTATCATTCACATATAATAATAATAATAACAATAATAATGGTGGCTTCTTATATAGCGCACATGTCCGTCACATTGTGACGCTCCTGGCGCTGCCCCGATTATTACCCTGGCTTTAGCAAGGCAGCCACTGCGGCGCTCTAGCATTTCAAGGAATTAATTCCTGCCAGGTACCCATTTACATCACCTGGGTTGAGTGTGGCAAATGTAGATCAATGTCTATGGCGCGAGAAAACCGCAGCGCTGTTTTATGATGACCTAATGTGTGATAAGCTTCACATTTCTGAATCTTCTAACATGGAGCTCGGTGAATAAGCAGCAGTCTTTTTTTTCTTTCTTCCCCGCCATATCTGGACGAGCCTTTACCATATATGTCTTTGATGGTTCGACCAATTGTTACATACGGTAATGAATAAAGTTCTTTTGGTCTTATGCCAGTGGAGGTATCGGCTGTTTTTAGCAGGGAAATTATTTTCTGGTTTAATTTTAATATGCACATGATATAGAATTAGAGGGGACACAAATGATGCATGAAATAGAAAAGCATATTTTCGAAATAATGTTGTTTATTTAAATAGGCTGTTTACTTGATGTAACAGTACCGGTAAAAGGAAATTTCACAAACTCTTGTCAAAGGTGTTCATACAACATAGTCTGATAAAAGTGGGTAAACTGAAAATCACAATCTACATGTATGATCTGAAATCATGTTTCCATCGATATGCTACTCTATATTACATGTTCATGTATAGTTAACTCTGCAAAAGTCTAATCTGTTGTGACTGCAAAAATTAATTTGACCAATCCAAAATTTGACTTGGGAAGGGTAAATAACACATGTTTACACATGTTTTGCATAGTTTGGTAAAAATAAAGATATGATTTGACTTTGTGCAACTTTGTGCTCAGCAGAGTTAACTGTACCTAAATTCTGTCTTAACATGGTTTTCTTCAAGGGCATTGCTTATTTAAATACCGTGAGCATGGAACTCTATCCTGCCATGAGAGCATATAATCATGAAATACATGTATGAAATGAATACTGGAATGGATTTGAATCTCTCTCTATATCTCATTCATTTTGCTGAGATACCCTTGCAACTTTTGATACTATGGTGCCTCGATTCTTGTGCTTTATTCTCCATTTATTCCAATTTACGAAACAATTCCAAGTCTAACCCCTTCAACTCCAAAGGCAAGCGCAGTGTCCAGTAAATTGAATTGAAGAGGTAGTCCAACCCCTTATAGAAGATTTGTACGAGTAATCAGAGATGAAATTTCCCCACTGAATGAATCTGTATATATTAAAAGTCCACTTGTCACGCACACAGGTGTGGTATATCAATCAGACCGCTCTCCATCAGTATGTTAGCTCGGTCTTCCCTAAAACTTGAAGCAGCCATCTGAAAGACGAGTTGAGTCGTATGCTGCAACAGTCCTCGGTGGAACTTCAAGGCTTGAACTTTCTTTTCCTTTTCTTCAAGATATCAGTCACACTTTCTCTGTAGAAGTTTTGGAAAGATATAAAGCTACACATGAGTATCTTGCCAATCACTCAAGAGTTCAATCATCTAATAGCTAGGGTACAAGGAGGTTATCTTACAAAGTACAACTCAAGGAACTCTCGGCTTATGATTGGGGGTTACAAAACAGATTATTTCTCACAAAATGTCTCATTTCAAACTGAAAGGCCAGAATTCACAAAGGAGGTTTTTTTATAACCCATGGTTTCAACCCTCATTAACATAACCCATGGTTTACAATAAGAGCAAATTAAGCGTACCTTGCCTAGCGCCTTAGTTTTGGACCTCCGACTGTGTCATGCTTATTTTGGGCTAATTTTAGAGCATGGGTTATATAAATGAGGGTTTAAACCATGGGTTGTATTTAAACCTCCTTTGTGAATTCGGGCCAAAAAGTATCTTTTTGATGTTTTCATGATACCCACCTGTCTCTACTCCTCTTGTTGTCCTGGTAACCACTGCCTCCAGGCATGTTGCGATGTGAGGCATCCACCCGCCTGTCTCTTGAGCGATGCTGCTGTCTGTGGTAGCTAAGATGAGGAGAGTTGATCAACTCTGGAGGTAGGATCACACCCAGGGGTTTCACGGTACTGGTGAACTGCAGAAAGAGCCGTGCATTGATATCTTATGGTCAAGGAAAACGTGATTTTAATACAGACAGCAACTGTTTTTTCTTTTCTCCCACATCACAAATATAAAGCCAAACCCTGTTTCACGCATTCCATAGAACTATATGAACAAAGAACAGCCCTTTGTTACCTTTAACTGGAAAGGTGCAACATACCAGTGTATTCTAGAATTCTTACAAGCAGCCCACCAATGATTTTATTATGTCAAGTATTATTCTCCAGATCATTTACCAGTATGTTCATATAGAAAGAAAAAATAATCAAAATTCATTTCATGCCTATAGTCATTTCTTTTTCTCATTTTGTAAGCAGCATTACCAGACAATGCTGCTACTGCTCCGGTGATTAATGCTCTCTTCCCTTTCTCACCATGCTCTTGAATTATGCTCATGTTACTTTGTATACGTTATATCATTTAGATATTTTGTAAAATGTGAAGAAATTATTGGAAAATGTAATTGAAATAATCTTTACAGAATGGAGAGAAAGAATTGGTTTACTGATGTATCAGAGGGCTGAAGTTAAGCTGAAGTTCTGGAGGCCCAGTACCCGTCAGGCACAACTTCAGAAAATAGAGAACATATACAGCTAAATATTCAGAAAACAGAGAATAGTGCACAAAGATTATGGTGCCCTCAATGTTCAAAGTGTTTAAAGGTGTGGGGAAAAATTGTCCACAGTCAACCAGCTGTTTACTTTTTACTTTAAAAAAAAAACTTGCTGTTGATGCATTTATTTCATATGTTTGCCATGGAAGGTATTTTTACATTACTTTTAAGGAAAGTGGACCAATATTTTTAATTAAAAAAAAAATCTATATCGACATAAGGTTGACTTTGAAAGGTTTTCCCCAAGCCTTTTGTAAACACTGCCTCACATTGAACGTTGAGGGCTCTATATTCATTGAGTGTTATTCCCAGTTTTCTGAGCAATTGTTCAGTACTAAGTTTCTGAAGTTGTTTCCTACTGACTACCCCTTGCGAACAATTACACCATGACAATTATCAGCGCTCCCTTTAAAAATGACATCATCTAACAACTACCTGGGGAGGGGGGGGGGTGGAATTGTCCTAGGAGGGTATTTGTCGTGAGGTACATGTATATGTCCTTGAGACTATGTGTACTACGGAGCAGAGCATATTGGATATCTGACCATAAGTCGTTCAGTTGACTTCTCCTCAGGCCACACGGGTATATACAGTGGTTTGTTTTGACATCATTTGGCTTGTTTTGACATCATTTTGGCTGTTTCGACAACACTTTGGCTTGTTTCACATCATCTTGGTTTGTAAAATCAGGCTCCACTGGCTTCCATAAATCGGATAAGTAGACTCTGTGAACAAATTCAGTTTGTCAAGGAATTGTAAACATGGAAAGAATTTTGTGTAATATGATGTTGTAAAATCATAAATGAATTTCAAATCTCATAATCTGAGACTATACACAAATTAGAACGCAAGAGTTACTGGAAATAATTGATACAAAAGGACCTTAGTTTAGTTTCTAAATTGGGATGAAGGTCTAATCAGACTTCAAACAGAGTACACTTGCTGTATGAGATAACTGGAGTAACCTCCAATAGACCATGTTCCTAATGAAACCAAATTTATGCATACACCTTTGTGAAGTGTCTCAATACAAATTATTTCAATTACCAGTAATTATATTTCAATAGTCAGGCTGTTAGTAGAACAAAAAAAAAGATTTAATTTTTAGTGCAAATTGGGTACCCCCCTCGCTGCCTGCTGGATCCGCCCCTGGTAGCGTCAACTATTATGTATGCAATTCTGACTATCGAGATACATTTATTTGTCTACGGTGAATGAAATCAATTGTACCGCGGTGCTTTACAATAGCATATGCATGATTTTTGTTACATTACGTAAATGGCCTATTCAAATGACATATCATCATCTCATAGTTGAGGTTCTCAAATGCTGAAAAGGATATTTTTGCTGTTGTTGTTGATGAAGGTCATGGCAGTTCCGTTTGTTCCCAAGCGTCCTGTTCTCCCGATCTAAAAAAGAAACAAGATGAGAGAAAGATAGTGAAAGGATCAACAGGAAGTTTCAAAGGATACAATAAAAACATGAAATTTGAAAGAAAAACAAAAGAAAAGGAAGTTATTCTATATCAACGTATACATGTATCTAGAGAAAGCATTTAAAGAAGTGAGGGCAATTACACATATGCAAAGTAGGATGAGTGGTAACATTCACCATTATGCTAACTTTTGTTAAACTGCGATATTCTATAAGACATTGTCTAGTACTCTAGTACAATTTTCCATCAAAGTAATTCTCAATTCAATATTTTCTACGTATAACAATATTAAAATAAAGCTGCTTTTCAAAGAATTCCACAAAAGCAAATAATGTACCATCACAGAATATTTTGTAATAGTTTCTGTCATGCGAATAATGTCCATGAAGAATGTTAATTTTTGTATAATTGAATGAATGACCTGACCTGATGTATATACTCCTCTACGGTCCCTGGCATGTCAAAGTTGATGACCATCTTGACCCCTGGGAGGTCAATACCTCGCCCTAGCACAGCAGTACTGACCAAGACATCATTTGCACCATCTCTGAACCTCTGCAGGATCTCATTACGTTGAATCTGAGGCTTGTCTCCATGTAATGATGCCACGGCTACACCACAACTCTAACATGTAAATAACAACATGGAAGAACCAATTAATTTACATATTCCATGCTCATATGCGAGGAATAGGGATTACTAACTAAGTTACCAATTAACATTACATTAACCTATTGCCAATGGGAATAAGGTGGTACCTGTATCAAGTCTACATCAACAGAAAAACAATAAAAATGAATTATTTCGCCAGGTCTTGGGGTAAATGTTGGCAAATCTTCACATTCTAACATCAGAAACTAGGGTTTTATAATGTTTGACTGTTATTTATAATCTAAGGACTTTTAGAATGTAAAGCTAAAGTTTTGATTTTTCTCAACTAGTCAACAAAAGTTGGTATAAAATTCAATGCCATACCTAAATTATTCTTTAAAATCTCTTCTTCCTGTATCAATTAATATTTCAATCCAAATTTTGAATGAACATGGTGTATGAGTGTAAAGAGAAACTTATTACTAGAATGTCCATACTCTATATCAAAAGGGAATATCAAATTTGTTAGCAAACTTCTCTAGAAGAAAAGAGAAAATATCTGAGAGGCAAACTGGTTAAAGTTATAATAAAATCGCAAAAACAGATGTGAAGTTTAGATTTTTGCAAGTTATAATCACTATAGGTATGGGCTCTTCAAATTGGCTGAATCAGTAAAGCCTCTATGATGTAGTGGCTGACAATTTTCCTGTTTGTTCCAACACACAAAATGACTAAAATTTCAACCAATTTGAGTTTGCAACTTATGTAGTGATCTCATATCTAAAAAAATTCACAATTCTTTTATTATTGGTCTGATTATTTAAAAATTCCACCATTCAGCTTTCAAACAATTAGACTCATTACAAGGGTTAGATTGCCCTGTAAATGCATCTTCTTTTTTCTCATTTACACCAAGTTGAACTTGTGGATGATGAAGCATACCATGTCCCCTCAGCTATTCGGTCTCCTGATATTCATCCCAAACTAAATATCACATGGATTACCGGTAGGCTACAAGGTTACAGCCACCATATACCTATGGCCAGAGACTAACATGTATCGTGTTACCAAGGTATGTCTGGTATGCCTAGGCTCCGTCCTTATACATACATACATGGCAACCTACAAGTCTTACTGCTCTGAAATGGATGAGGATGTGTTTGGAGCAGGGCAAGAAGTAAAGATATCCTCAAGGACAATAGTCCATTCTGAACTTCGTTTTTAATTTCTATTTTCTCTGCTGCTCATGTGTATTGATTGTAAGGGCTGGTATGGTTTTAAATGTACTTCCCAGTCTTACTTCTCTATTTTTCAATACATTGTTAGCTTGGTTGATGCTTGCCTCTTTCTCACTTCTAACTGTGTTTTTCGAACAAATATATGATTTGACTTCATAATTCTATGACATAAAATGGTAAGAGTAGCCTATGTACTATTCAAAGGGCAAGACTGTAAACGCATGATGCTGTAGCCAAATGCACTTGCAGGCTGACAGGACAACATGGCTCACAGTCCTATTCCCAGCTAGTTTTGTCCCCCAAAAACTGTCCTATTATTGTAATTCTNCCCCCCCCCCCCCACCTCCCTCTATCTTATTCACTACACCTCTCTTTGTAGTCTCATTATGCCACTCTCATGTGCTTTTTCTACCTCTCACTCCCTAGCCACAATCTCTTATTCCATCTTCCCCTCTCTGCCCTATTTCATGATTCACCTTCTCTACTCGACACGTTATGCGCTATAAAGCATACCTTTTCAACTGCTTGTGCCAATAAATCTGCTCCAAGTTTGGAGTCCACAAAGACTATGACTGGTGGTCTGTCAAAGAAACAATAAGTCATTCTATGTTAAAGTTAAAGTCCTTTCACTAAAAAATCCCAATGAAACACTGAATATACCAATGGCTCAAAGAAGGTTAATACATTTTTGGTAAAAATAGCATGTAACTGATTATAATTTGGTCCAAAAGTAGCATTTCTGAATAAAATAGCTCTCATCTCTAAATAGACAGATAACTTTTTTAATGAATGATAAATAGTGCAATGTAAACCATTGTGGGCATGAAACATTTAAAGATAAAGTTAAGCTCTGGTCATGCGATTGCATTGTGAAAGAATGGTGTGGAATCGATCAGAAAAAAGTTGATCATGTAGCATAAAAGTATTCGTGTGTACCACACGATTCTTGAGTCATCAAAATATTACAATATTTGGTCCAGTCTTGGTAAAAGTAACAAGCACTGTTTACATAAAGATACATATGGGAGACTACACAAACATGTGGCATAAAAATGAGGCCCACATTTTTAAGCTGTTACATGTCATATTTAGAATGTTAAGGCGTTTGAAGGGCTATGCTTTTCAGGGAACATTTTATCTCTGATGTTCTTCCACACTTGCATTATAACGATGAAAACGCTCACAAATTATTTTTCACCCCTCCCCAGAACCCAACCTTCTCTTTAAACAGCATCTCATTCAACTATCCTGAAAATGAGCAACAATATTGAATAATAACTATAAGATTAACAAAAATCAGCATTATGAAAATTGTTCAAGCATAAATGTTTTGCCATTTCAGGTGCATAGCAAAATAAAAAGCATAGCAAAATAAAAAGCATGAAATATTTACATAGGCAAGTGACAATTTACAACTTTTGCTGAGGATAGAGCAGACATGTACAAGCAAATTCAATTAACAAGTTTGGGAAATGGATTGCATGCATACAAGTATTTACAGAGTGATTTAAAAATAAGAAGAATCAAATACATTTTAGAGAGTCACAATTAAGAGTAAATACCTGAAATGATGGGGATCCTGGAGTATTGCAAAGAGTTTCTTTTTCTTGGACGGTTCCTCTACCCATAGGATGACCTGTTTCACTGATGTACAGGGTGTACTAGGCTGGAGAATAATTGATTGATCAATTGATTCATATTTTACAAGAAATACTTAGAAAGCACTTATAGGTTTGTATGTAACTGGCCATATGTCTCAAAACTTTGGAGACAATCACATTTTCATTTAACTGCCATGTGACTTACAACTTTGGAGACAATCACATTTTCATTTAACTAAACCATCTTTAGTTGCTTAAATCCTAAGTTATCTTGGGGAATGTGTTCAACAAATAAAATCAAAATTAAAGACAGAGTTGTAAAACCCACAGGCCTGATTCTTGTACCCCATGGCTGAGTTTTGAACCAGAATTACAACCTTTAATGACCACTGTCATCTTTAAAAAGAGCATCATCTTCACCATCTTCTTCCTCCCTCCTCCTTCTCCACCCCACCACCACCATGACAAACCACCACCACCACTATGACTACTGCCATCATTATCACTATCATCATCATCTCAACCATCACCACTATGACAACTGCCACCATCACCATCATCATCACCATTGTTATCTACACCATCATCATCTTCTCCATCAGCATCCTTGTCATCATCTCCATCTTTAATTGCTATATCACGATGATCCTTTGATATATCACATCGTGAGGTTCTTAACAAAAAGCTAACAAAGTGGGGAGTTAGGGGGGGGGGGAGAGATCCTCACCGTTCCCACTGAGATGAAGACAGGATTGTTGAGAAGAGAGGATGCCATCTTCTCTATGGATGATGGAATGGTTGCCGAGGTAAAGATGGTTTGATGGTTATCCGGTAAGTGAGTCATGATGTCATATACCTAAATCAAACAAAGAAAGTCCATTTTAAACAAGTATTTACATACACATATTTCATAAATAGCATTCATTGGGTTTGATAGCATCAGTAGTTGTAAGAGATTGCAAGATGGGATTTTTCAATTAGTGACAAGTGATTTTTTTGTTGTTGCTACAATGTCACACAATTACATCTCATCAGAACAATCATTATTGTTCATAACAAAGTATATCTTCAATAGTTCAGACATGTAGCGGAGTTAAACACTTGCTATACCAGATAATTCCTGCCACGTAAAGGTAATGATTCTAATTACCTGCTGTTGGAATCCAAGCTGTAGCATGGTGTCTACTTCATCAATCGCAACCAATTTTATTTCACTCAGACAAACACCTTGAATCAATAAAAGGAGATGGTAATTAAGAAACATTGATCTATAAAAAAACTTAACAACAGATAATTTGTCTGAATCCCATTTGTAGATACATGTCAACCCATTGAATACAGGAACCATGTGGATCCTGTATTCAGGATAGTTGAGTTCTGGTCATGCGATTGCAATGTGAAAGAAACGGTGTGGAATCGATCTGAAAAGGTTGAGTATGTAGCATGTGTACTGCAAGGATCTTGAATCATCAAAATATGACAAAATTGGCCCAGTCAGAAAGTACACAGAAAGATGTATATGGGAGTACACAAACATGTGGCATAAAAATCGGCCTCGTTTTAAGCTGTTTTACCTTTTTTTGAAACATAAATCAAACTTTGGTGTGATTCTTGTTTTTTTTGTCATATAACTCTCCTCACTTCTGTGCGATTGTACGCAGGGTAGCGTCTTAGCGACAAGTTACGCATGTGCTCTACTCTTTAAAAAAATTGGTATGCATGAGCAAACACCAACATCTTTTGTATGGGTTTTTCCAGTAGTGCAAATGGCATTCCAAAAAATTTATGATCCTTCAAAATGGTGTTTGGGATCAGTAAATGGGCCTATAACGTCAGAAAATGTTTGATCACTATCACTACATATGTACATTAATTTTGGAATTCTTACCTTCTTGTTTGATGATCTCCATGATCCTGCCAGGTGTACCTACAATAAACTGTGATATAAGACAAAGTACAGCTCATTTCAAAGCTTTGAGTCAACTGGCATCAATGGTGTTAAATTCGGTCAAGTGTAAATAATAATAATAATAATAATACAATATTTATAAAGCGCATAATAAACAAAAGTTTCTCTATGCGCGGTACAAGCATGAATGACGAGAAATATGACATAAAAGGAATCAACACAGAGAAATATACAAATCTTATAACTACTAAAAAACTGAAGAGAATATGATGATCATCCATTACATATCACAGAGCTTTGATTCCACACTGAAGGTATTAACCCTAAAGGTCCAAATTCACAAAGGAGGTTTAAATTTAACCCATGGTTTAAACCCTCATTTACATAACCCATGGTTCAAAATTAGTGCAAATTAAGTGTACCTTGCCTTGCGGGCGTCTAATATTGGACCTCTGACTGTGTCGATCTGGCTGAATTTGGGATAATTTTAGACCATGGGTTATGAAAATTAAGATTCAATGGGAAAATACCAATGTTTTTAGGGTTATACACCAAGATTTACCGGCATGTCCTGGGTTCGAAACCAAGGCAATGCGCTAGTACCCTTTGGAAAGGCATTAATCCTCATTACCAAGTTCCTCAGAGAGGACTTAAAGCCGTCGGTCCCCTCGCTGCTTACAAGCATAGACATTCTTTCTTAACAGTCAGGTAAAATAAACCATCAAAGAAATTCTACATAATTAGTGTCCATATGTATTCTAATTGAACAACATAGCACCTGCCACAGAGATGTGATGGGGCCTTACATTAATCTAAATGAAAATTGGCATCTTTGATGGAAATTACCACATACACCTTGAACTCACCTGAATGCCTTGTCGTAATCTGTGCAACTGTGGTGGTAGAGGGAGCCCTCCAACTAAAAGTGCTGTCTTCATACCCGACATTCCTATAATGACAATAAATTTAAGAGTGATATATTATAGATAGAAGAACAGGCTTTTAAAACAANGGGGGGGGGGGTGTTTGACAAAGACTAAGGTCGACTTTAAGTTGGAATTAACTATGGCAGGCCATTCATGCCACTGGTTGCTCTCACAATTGGTCTCTCAATTATGATCTTTAGATAATATTTTGTCCTTCACTAATGAACTATCAAAAAATGTAAATTTTGTAGATTTGTAAACATGATTTGCACATCCCTCGAGAAACCAATGCAAGGAATGGTTAGAGGAACTAGTGGCATGAACGGCCTGCCATACTTAAGTCAGACTTGAAGTCAATCTTAGAGGCTGTTCACACCGCAATGAGATTTTTTATTTCTAGCGCGTGTTAGACTGCGCTCTCTCTCGTGGACCACCCCCAAGAGGTGCTCCAGCGGCACGCCGTTTTGGCTTGCCGTGGCTCGCTGTTGGGCGGACCGAAACGACGTTGTTCCTTCCAAACCGCATAGATAGCACGTCGCTATCTCTGCCGGTGTTCAGG
Organism: Hemicentrotus pulcherrimus; assembly: GCA_003118195.1. Lineage (NCBI taxonomy): Eukaryota > Metazoa > Echinodermata > Echinoidea > Camarodonta > Strongylocentrotidae > Hemicentrotus > Hemicentrotus pulcherrimus. The sequence goes on along the minus strand of BEXV01001040.1, from coordinate 126,302 downwards.
ACTACACATACTCAAGAAAGAAAGATTACCGACACTCCTTTTTCAGGACTCCCCAATCCTCTCTCCCTCTCTCGCATATGGTGCAACTGTAAGCCTACTGTATATCAGTATGCTGTTTGATAATGTACCTTTCATAAGTTGTTTAGCCTGTTCCTCTATCTGCATAGCTAGTTCTCTTGTAGGAGTGAAGATGAGTACATGAGGATCTTTGCTTCCTACCCCTGTTAGTACTTGGTTATATATGGTCATCACAGCAGGAACAAGGAATGATAGGGCTGGAACAAAAAAGGGAAAATACAACAACTACACTTACTTGATTTCTATGTATTGTACTTAAAATCATAATGAAATAACATTCTTTAAACAGGAGTTTTCAGTAGCCTTAAAAAAAAAACTTACAAAATGAATAAAAAAATACAAACAAAGAAACAATAACATTGAAAACTCAGGTGGCGTAGTTAAGTGGTTTAAGAATCGACATGAAAATCAAAGGTCGTGGGTTTGATCCCGACATAGCAATAATAGCCTTTGGCAAGGCATTAATATACATTTGCCAGTCCATACCCAGAAGAAAAATGGGGACCTGAGCTGGTAGGATATATAACAAAAACCTTTGTTTTAAATGTTAGGCTACCTGGGAGAAGTGTCAATTGTTGTATTAAGACATTTTGGTTTGCTCTCAGTAAGTAAAGGTTACATGCTCGATCTTGTAATTGAAAACAAGTCCAAACAAATCTCGGAACCAGCCAAAAATGTCTTTACAACAATTACAAATCTTTGTGTTAGCAATTGCCATATTCCATCATGACCATATGGTAGGAATACTCCCCAGGGAGTAGAGAAGCTGGAGATGGTGCACACTGTGCTTGAATTAATCCAATGACAAGGGTATAAATAATAATATCTCTAAAATGCTTAGAGACAGTATTTTGTTTTTAAATGCTACATAAATCCAGGTTATTATTATCATTATTAAAACTCACTTTTTCCTGAGCTAGTCTGAGCACATATCATGAGGTCTCTTAAAGCAAGGGATATTGGGATGGCTTGCATCTGGATCGGTGTAGGAGTAATGTATCCTGAGGATTGGAGATTACTCTGAACTGCAAACATGTACATAACAAGATATAAACAAATAATGAGATAAACAAATGATAAGCATATGGATTCACAAAATAATTATAAAAAAGAGATTCACAAAATAATTTTAAAAAAGAGATTCACAAAATAATTATAAAAAAAGATTAATCAACTAGATATTGATGCTCCATAACTTCCCATATCAGATTGGAACACATATAAAGAAAGAGAGTGGAAGAGATACAACTGTGAGAGGGAAAGAAGACAGAGAGGGAGAGAGAAAGAAAAATACGGATAGAGATATATAGAGAGAGGGGTACAGAGATAGAGGTTTTGGAGTGAGAATGAGAGAAAAAGGATTATTCAAAAAAATAAAATGATTCCTACGTTGCCAAAATTCAAAAGAAATGCTGAGGGTAGCTGGTGTAGAATATTTCAGAATTACATGTGTAGTCTCATTAATACTAGAATATGAACAACTGAACATTATGCACAGCGGATACTTTAATATTTTGTATACAAATAACTTCTACACAGCCATCTTTAGATAATGTAAACTTTTTGACTTACTCTTAGCTGGAAGACGAAGCTGCTCAAACTCCAAGATGGGTCTCTGTATATTTATGCCTTCAACAAAAATCTGGACCTGACAGAAGAAAGTTAAAAGAATAATACAAAATCAAGAAAGAGAAAAAAGTACAAGTATTGTGAAAATACTGTGAAATAAAAGCTGGCTCTTTGTGCTAGTAGCTCGGCAGGATAATCCCAAAAAATATTGTATAATTATCTCTTTTGTCAGAGTGACAGTTTTAGATTTGAAGGTTGCTATGGGTTTAAAGTTATTAATATTGTGAATGTTGGTAGGGTGAACTAAGAATGAGTGATCTGTATACCACATCGAATGTTAAAGACTGCACATAAAATCATTTGGTTAATCTATCCTTACTGGAATGCTTCTTCTCCAATTTGAAGTAAATAGAACTTTGCATCACGGGGGTCAATTCAGAGGACCAAGCAAATTTGGTAGGTTGAAAGAATGCACTGAAAATATTAATTGGTCTAAACTGGCTTAAACATGGCCTTATATCGTCCTATAGAGGTGGTTTGGCAAATACTAAAACGGTTTTGGAGGTTGAAAGTATGCAACCCATAACTAGTGTCAGCACCCTTGGGAAAGGGGGGGGGGAGGAGGGTACCCTCTGGAATTTTATCTGTAAGTCCCCCACACTTGGTTTTACCATCAGTGGTACAATGCAACAGCAAGAACCCTGCCAATTACAGAAGAAAGTATATACCATCACATTAAGAGATACTTGCCTCGTTCCTGATATCTTGGACCTGTTCAGGAGCGAGTTGAGAGATGTCTGGGTGCTCCCTGTAAATATAAAGCTCATCAGCCTCCTCTACAGTGGCAGCAGCATCATCATCAGCAGCAGTAGCATCCTCAGCAGTATCATGGCCACATGATGCATCAATGGTGGTACCATCTGCTGGCTTCTTAGTCTGATTATAGTGAGAAAACAGAGTTGGAATACATCTTTCAAATCACTAAGACAGAGCCTACATTCTTCAGAGCTTAATTCATTTAGAGATGGGATGAACTAAACTTAATTCTTGGAAATGATATTCTCTCTTAAATCAAGTGATAAAGGATGAAATTAAATGGAAATAACAAGATTATTTTACATGAGAGAGGAAGAGGGAAGAGAGAGAGAGCGAGAGAGAGAGAGAGAGTAAGAGAGAGAGAGAGAGAATAGAGAGATAGAGAGAGAAACACATTGAGAAGAGAGAAGAGAGAGAGAGAGAAACATTGAGAAGAGAGAAGAGAGAGAGAGAGAGAGAGAGAGAGATGGAGAAAGAGGGAGAAAGAGTCAGAGAGAGGAAAGGTAGAACTTACCTGGGGAGCAGTGGTTTGAATTCCTCTCCTGACCAAGTTCTTCGCCTTACACTCCAGACTGCAGACATCTGCTTCGGTCTGGCTGCATATATACTCTCCATACTTCCCACAGACCACACACACTGGCTCATTCTCATCAGGCCAACGCTGATTCTTGCTGAAGGATACGATGGGCCGCGGCTCCTCTTCATCACTTTCAGGGTTTTCAGCCTCTTGAACGCCATCTCCTTGGCCCTGATAGGACTCAATTTCCTTGTTTACAACTGGGTCAGATGAAGGTTTTGCAGGGGTTAAGGATTCTCTATGCCCTGTACTCTTGTTCCCTTTCATGATAGAAACCTGACTTGATATCCTATCACTCAGCTGCTGCAACCTTTCAAGTTTGTTTTCATGTGAAAGAGTACGAGTCCTCTCTGAAGTCTTCCTATAAAATGTTTCTTCATTTTCATTCTCTGATGTATCACTTCTTGGCAAAGGGGGTGATCTACGACTACAAGATTGACTAGAATGTGTTTGAACTTTCTTGGAGCTATCGACATCACTAGGTGTGTGGTCAAAGGATATCCCTTGATCCAGGTGCTTCTCGCCTTCTGAATTATCCTTGTTCTGTTGTCCATGGATCAATGATATCCCAATGTTTTTATCATCTCTTCCAGGAGGTTTTCTAATCTCTGCACTTATATGATGAGAGGGGTTCTGGGTCATGGCTGAGCCTGAGGTAGAGACATTCTGTACAAGCACACATGAGCTCCCTGCCTGGGCCTGATTTGTGTTTGTGACCTTTTTCTTCACGGACACATGGCTCTTAGGCTTAGTATTAGCCGTCTTTTTTGCCAAGGCTCTTGGTACGAAATTCATGGTTCTGCAATAAATAAAGTATAACAGTAGACTATCTACGTAAAACATAAAAAAGGACTATTTTATAATTTTTTTTAGCTAATCAAAAATATCGTTTCAGGTTAATGTTATTGTTAAAAGTGTTGGGGCAGTTGGGCCCATCAAGTTTACAACCCAGCCAAAAGGCATAGGCAAAATATAAAAGCTAGGCAATAAGGCTTTCCTCAAATAGTGAAATAACCCATTAAAGGTACTACATGTATGTCCCTTTTGCAGCCAACCTCAAATTCTATAGAACTTTGCAGGAAATATGAATATGTCATGTATGTCCTATCTGTGAAATTTGAACTTTAGCAGTGTCCTAATATTCAAATTATGCAAGGAAACCTGTTTACTTGCTAGACTTCACTGCAAACACTATTGAGTGACTGACCATCTTTTTTTCTTCTTTGGTAATAACATACATAAAATGAGCTGTAATGGGTACATGAGCATTTGTCTACATCAATAACCCACTTCTTGTGATGGCCAAAATTTAACCGATTGAATCTTTGAGCAGCATAAAAGGTATGACCATTTGGTACAATGGTCTGAAAATCAAGACTATTACTTAGGCCTAAAAAAAAAAAATTGATGACTTGGCGTAACCCGCCCGACCCTAATTTTATCGCCGACCCTACGCTTTTTAATTTTTTTTTATCCGATTGCGATTGCGTAAATATCGATATCGCAGTGGGGAAAACCTGGATGTTTGTTGCTTTCGTTCTGGGCTTTGCCGCACCGTGTTTGGGCCAGCTCGCGCGCCGAGTGCAGCGGGCAGGTACGCCATAGTACCGCCAGGTGTATGGATGCATCCCCCAGGTCCCAAGGTGATCAAGATTTCAACAATTTCTTGCTCACTTTGCTCATGTGTGTCCATGTAATGTGTGTGTACATGCGTGTGTGTGTGTGTGTGCGTGCACTCCAGCAAAGCTTAGAGAGTCAATGCTAATGCGTATTGACCTCTAGCACTGCATACATGCTGTAAGGTAGGTATTATTATACCCATACACAAATACACACACCACACAAAATCGCATAGACTCTACACAATCATGTCGATGCAGCTGTAAGCAAAGTTTGACACTAGACTTA
>BEXV01001040.1:49196-60858 GCA_003118195.1 Hemicentrotus pulcherrimus | reverse complement strand
GAGGGGCGTACCACACCTGATACAATGTGGATACATACCCCTGCTTCCCGTATATGAATAATACATGATTGAATGAAAATATTCAAATAAATAATTCAACTCACAGCAGCGAAGAGAGGAGAGGCGAACATCCAAGAGAATAGCATGTATGGTTTGATCCAACTAACACCAGTCATCTCTGTTATGTCATTCATAAAACGCCTACCACCTTAAATATGGATAGACAAACACGGACATTGAATGAAGCTTTTGCAATGCATGTTACAATTTGTTTGATTATTTAGAAAATAAGAATAAATTCAAAGAACTTCAAGAAAGGAAAAAGGTAGGGAGAATTATTGCCAGTGTTTTCATATTCAATATTTGGCTACACAGGTAAAATTATTACCCTTTTTTATCGAACGGCTGTGTTTACACAGATACCATGTGACAAAAATAAAAATGAAACAACAACAGTCTGACTAGCAGACTAACAAATTAACTAAACGAGAATTTGGAACAAAGAAAGAAATATGTTTGCATACCATACACCCACCCGATGACACCATACTCAAGTATAGCGACCCAGAGGAGAACGAAGCCACTAGCAGCATAGTAGTCAAAGAGTTGAAAGATGTACATCCCACCCTGAACGGAGTGGATAAAGTGAACTTTCTTTATTTGAGAACTGAAAGAAAAAAACACTGGAAAGAAATCACAATTTTGCCCCCCAAAAGACAATATAAATATGCTGTAATGTCTTACCAAAGGGCACTAGAGCATCGACTGGGTTCGAAACCAAGTCGATGCGCTCGTGCCCTAATTTGGTAAGGCATTAATCCTCTTTACCACGTCCCTCGGAGAGGACCTAAAGCCGTCAGTCTTCTGGTTGCTTACTAACAAGCAATTATGCTTTCTTAGCAGTCAGGTAAAATAAACACCATTACTGTAAGGGTCAATAAATTCAAATACAAATGTCAATACATAAAAATACAATAAAGAGTTTTTTGTTGTTAAAAGTTACTTACATTGGTTACCATGGGGATGCCCAGAATGCAGAAAACAAGACAGACGACAGCGCAGAAGATCTCTCGTCGTCGACCTCGTAGGATGGTGTTAGGAAAAAGATCGACTACAGTGGTAATGAATCCCTCGACGCATACAAACTGTCAGAGAGAATAATTAATAGAACATTAATTGATTTTATTCAGCAAATTTGTGAGATATTTGGTCATAGCTAAAAAAACAAAAACAAAAACAACGTACAGCATACGCCATAAAAATAAAGTAATGACTTTGTTTGTCTGCTTGTACATCATCAGGTAAACTGAAATACCCGGTAAAGAAGATCATTTATGGCTACGTCTCTCATGTTTGTCGTAACGTCTACTGGAATGCAAGACGTTAGTCATAGTCAAAGAACGTGTAACATTATCGTTATCATAGTGTTGATATTCAGTGACAATGATGATGCTGAAGATGGTGATGATAGCCATGATTATGATATTGATGATAATGCTAATGACGATAATGATATCAGTTATATGATAGACTGATTAACATTATAATTCCTTATTTGACTTTAACAAGAATCAGGAATCATATCGAAATTTGTGCGTGGTAGTCGTATTGAAGCTTTGTCCACATGCATTGCCCTGTATATCTTTTCTACTCGATTCCATTAAAATGACGTCACTAACCTGACTATCAATTCCAATGAGGAGTAAGGTAAGAAAGAAGAGGATAGCCCAAAGGGTTGAGAGGGGCATCTGGGCGATAGCCTCGGGGTAAGCGATGAAACCAAGGCCAGGACCTGAAGAGATAATTATACGAGATTGAAAAAAGTAAAATCGACTCAAGACGAAACTTCACGAGGAGGGCCAAATAAAGTGGCTGGAGCTAAAGGTAACACTGAAAGCATTCACTGGCTGCCACAATACAGCCACTACCCCCCCCCCCTCCAAAGCGCTGCATGTCTATCCAACGTACTTGACATCTTCGCCTGTCCGGTGAAACCGTTTAAGTAGCAGTAGGCGAATTTTCACCTAGTTAATATCTTGAAGATACTTTAAATTTGTGTTTTTACCTGATGTTGCAACGTCTGCGACCGATTTTCCTTGTTTTCCAGCCATAAAACCCAGTACAGCGAATGTAACGAAGCCAGAAAACAGGCTGGTGGCGCAACCTATGGCAGCATATAACAGTGTGTCCCTGGGGAAATAAAAAGAGAGAGAAAATTTGTCAATTAACATATTGAAACGTAGAAAGATCATTGAATCATCTACATGAAAAGATCACAGAAAGATCTGCCGTTCACATGATAATTGTTCACATTTCTCAAAACGCACGTGATGCGGAAAAAGGAAATCGATTGTTTGAAAAAGCATTATCTTATAAACCATTTTCATAGCATCTATGGCTGGCGAATTGGCAAGGGAAGGGGTTGTAGTGGCGCATCTAGCAAGATTCGATGTATCCGATGAAGCCAAGAAAATACCGTTAAAAAAAAAACTTGTACCGGGGCTGCCCATATTCCACCCCTCCTTGGTCTGGGGATAGTTCCACAACTACTTAATACGTTTATGGATACGCCACTTGTGATTTAGATAACAACCAGCCTGAATGGCTATTGCCATGGCCAAGATGGTTGTTGTCTATAACTCGTGGCTTATCACAATGGACAACTATACCCAATGGAAAACTAGCCCTATGACAACTACTCCCGAACGTCTAGGACAACTACCATAGGCAAGTATACCCTCTAAGACAATGGACCTCGGACAACTAGACCTCTGAGTGTCAACAAGCCTTTATAATTGATCTCAAAATCGATCCGATTTCCTTCTAAGGGCTTAACACTGATTCCTAATCAAATCGATATCAATTGGGGGAAAAAATGGTGATTAATCGCAACTCTTTTTAAGACGCGGCCCTGATATCGAATTTAATTGAAGAAACACTCTATTTGATTAACTACGGTTGCCATCCGTAAAAGACCTTATGTGGAGGTGTTGTTGTAAGGTTCATCCCCTTGACTTTCAATCTAAGGGTTGGGGGTTCGAATCCCTGCTGGGACTAACGTCCTTCTGGTGGCAAGACATTAATCCACATGAGCCACTCTCTACCCATGTATAAATGGGTACCTGACAATTGAGGGTTCGAATCCCTGCTGGGACTAACGTCCTTCTGGTGGCAAGACATTAATCCACATGAGCCACTCTCTACCCATGTATAAATGGTTACCTGGCAATCGCTGGGTGCTCATGAGAACACCTTTGTAGCTGATAAGGCATCCCTGGGTTATCAGAATGATTATTATCATTATTAACACATGATTCTTACCTTACAAAGTTGTGGTTTCTCGCATTGAAGCTCCCGAGAGCAACTAAAACCCCATGACCGAGGGAGTTGGAATAAAAAATTTGTGTACCCGCGTCGAGCCAGACCTAAAAGAGGAAAACAAAATATCTATTCAAATAATTCGAGAACGAAGTGAAAATTATGATAACAAATAATAATATCGATGATAATAACAATGATAATTTAAATTTCCAGAGCACTTAATCTACATATTGCTGCTATGCGCTTTACATAACCAAATTTCACTAAACTAAATGAAGAAAACTTACATGATAAACATAGTTTCATGAATATACATAAACAAATTCCATCGCTGGTTCAGTAAATGGTACATAGCTTCTAAATGTAATAATTGATATACTGTCTTTCATTATGTAAATTCTCAAAATGTCTATGACAAAAAAAAAATCATAGAAATTCGACAATATCTAAAAATTCACAACATTCTCTTACAATAAACATCCCTCGAATGGAATTTTGCTGCGAGTATCAACGACTATTTTGTCCAAGTGTCGACACAATAGAGTAGCATACTTTTATAATTTGTATAATTATTAAAGGCACCAGAGAACTAACAAAATGTACATGCGCAGCAGATACGTACGCAAATACTCGAAAGTAGTTGCTGTCGTTTTTGGGGTTGAGTTGCGCAATACGCAACACTCTATTGAAACGAAGTGTTGAAAACAAGACAAACACGGTGCTAGTAGCTGGAAAGAAAAACGATGGTATAATACCGAATTGTTTGAACATGACTTGTGCACGACTTACCTGGCTTTCCTGTAGCTTTGTGACGTTTGGTTTGAGATAAAAGATGACCCCCTCGGCTGCATTGGGTAAGGTCACAGCTCGTATAAGTAGGATGGTCAGTAAGATATAGGGTAAGGGAACTGTGAAGTAGACTACCTGCAAGACATTAATCATGTTTTTGTTTTTTTTTTTTTTTTATAAATGTAATGCTTCCTGGGAAAAATTGCAATTACTTAAACATATTATGTTGTGGCTTACACCCAGTAAATAAGATCGATTGATCGATCTGTATTGAAAAACAAGTCAGAAAAAATCTTGGAACCAGCGGGACTTGAGTCATGTTTTGTTGCGTCATTTTTGAAGGGAAGAGCTGAAAAAAGTATACTATACGAAAACTAAGTTTCCTTAAAATACATTTTTTTAAACGAGAAGGGTACTTTAATTAATCTCTTTAACAATTTGATAGCGGATGGAGCAAATCCAAACTGCTCTACTTCAAATTTATGACAAGTTTAATCAATTGTTATTTGTGTATTTTACACTTTTCCTGATTGTATTGTAGATCATTTTATCATTATATCTTGTTATAATTTCGCGACTTTTTCTTTACTTAGGTAAGACCCTTATAAACTCTTTTAAAGCGATGAAGAATACATCACTCACTTTATCAAATTGGTTTTAATTTTTTTTTTATAGTAAATGTGACATCATGCTCCCGATCTTTTTAGAATTAGAAGAGATTTAAATATTTCTTCTGTCCTCATAATGAAAGCGATTGATGACGACATCATACAGACACAACTGTCGTCAGTTTGGGAGTTATCAGATTCTATCATCTAATTTATTGTACAAACCTTTCCCGATGTTTTGACCCCTTTGCACACACATAAATAGATGAGAATCCAAGTTAAGATGAGACAGAGAAGAAGCTGCCAGTTGACTGGTCCTACATCATCGATTCCGTCTGACAGGTGAATCTGAAGAACCTTACGACTTTCATCAACAGGAATAAATAACAAAAAACATTTGGTTTGACAATGTGTTGTACGACACGATCGTTCAACAATTGCTACGCCGTCAATGTACACTGACCTAATTCCTAACTTTAAATTCAAACCAACTCTCCAACTAGCCCTAACCCTAACCCCAGCCATCTATATAATTTTGGTAAAAAGAAGATGGAAGAAGAGATGAGACAGATTCCGCTACATACGCTACTACCCCTTGCATTTAACAATCCTCTGGCGACGCCCCTTTAGACATAATTATTATCAAAGTTCTTATTGAAATTCTCGCTCTATCAATCTTTTGTAGATCTTAAAAGGGTATACTATAGTGCCGTACAAACAAAGTCATATACGATTATAAAAGTGCAATTTTTAAAGCTACTCTCCTTGTTGAGAGCATTTTGTATGTTCCATGTATCTTTATACATGAAGAGGTCTTCAAATCTTGTGCAGTCTCTATGAACTTGAAGGTAGGTGTATCTAAATTATATTCATCACAGGTAGGGATAGGCCTAAGCAAGGCTCCATGATGGTCAACCTACTTCCAAAATTCAACAGTCGACGATGTGGTCTCGTTCCCGCACTCATCACTCGTATTCGACATCATATTCGTGGTCATCTCGTATGTCGTGCTATCATCACCCGATGTCGTGTTGATGTCCGTCATGGCGTTCATAGCGAAACAGCAAGGAGTGTTCCAATGGTTGTCGCAGGTCGAGTACGGAAGGACGCGTCTGAATGACCAGAATAGATAGAAGATGCCCCATGCCATGACCACCGCGTAGTACATGTCCAGTAGGGCCTGGATGACCAGGCCAGCAACACCGATTCCTGTATTTTACGGAAACGCGCACGTGTCCAACATTTAATTCATCTAACAAAAATAAAAATGACTTTAAAAGACCTGGATAAGGAACGATCAATGGGAAAAAAGAGTCATGTGAAATATGAAATAAGCAAATGAGCCACAGTAAAACAAAATATATAGTAGCAATTTATGAAAGTATATTAATCAAATAGATTAGCAGTTTGGTGAGAAATTTAGAGAAGAGGGGAAAGAAAAGAGAGGTAGGATGAGATGGTTAAAATAATGTAAAGACCGGTAGTGGTAACATTGCAGTTCAAGGGTATTGGGTACTAAATATCCATTCAATATTGTTTAAATATTGCCTTCAGAGGTTTAGATGGCAATACGTCAACCTAAGTTCGCAAAATTAAGGAGAGATATATGCCCAAATGTTCAATGTTGAAGTGCATTTGCGATATCTATCCAGGCCAGATCGATATGATAATACATAAATGTATATCAATTAGTATGCGGTTTCCCGGCAAAATTTGTATCATCACGTGTTATTAAAAACATATTCTGTCACATGATTGGTAATATGAGCTTCCATTTCATTCTTTGAGAGGGGGCGTTTCCAAAACTGGTCTATACCTTTAAGAGAGGGAGGGATATTAGAAAGAGAGAGAGTGTGTATGTGTATGTGTATGGAGGGGTGCATGGGGGAGGGGGCTCACCTTTGAAGAGGGGTGAGATCATACCCCATGCTGTAACTGGTCCTTGTCCTGTAAACTGACCTAAACCAATCTCAATGATTAGGAGGGGAATACCCCCCAACAGCAGGCTCAGAAAGTAAGGCACCAAGAATGCACCTGTTAATTTTTTTTTTCAAATGAAAAGAAAAGGGATTTGACTAAATATTAATGAACTCTTGGAATCACAAACGCTTTACAAAAGATAAATGTAATAGCAGGATAATTAAACAAAACAATATGGTTTGAATGGAGTGTGACCTTCCTATACAAAACAGATTTTAAAAACACATCTTTTCTACAATTCATGTTCTAAATCGTCAGTCTCAATTTCACCATCCTCCTCTCCGTACTAGCACTTGACCTTCCGCAGAATATGCGCTATCACCATTATCATTATTATCATCACTGTTATTATTATCATTACATGTATCATCTTTATCAAAGTTATTTTTATTATTATTATTATTATTATCATCATTATCATGATCAATATTATTGTAATTATTATTACAGAGTCCAGGAAATGATATTCCCCAAAACACTCGTCAATCCACCTCATATTTTGGGAACGGACGACTATAAGAAATTAGGTAGAAATGACCATGGAAGGCAAAAGGCTTCATAGTTTAACGCTGTGAATGCGTCAATAGAAGTTCAGCTTGCGGTCATTATGAACTCAATTGAACTTGTAAAGTCACCATGAACTTCACATACGTCATAACTGATGACCATCACGACAGGAGATCCCTTTACCTCTCGAGATGGAGTGTTCCATTACTCTTATAGATGGGGGTTGGCATGGTTGGTGTGAGAGCGGAGGGGTTATACAGTGCGTCCCAGACAAAAACGAAACCGAGAATTATCGATGTTTTATCATAACTTAATCACATTTATTATTAAATAAATGACACATATTTGGAAAGCTTAGATCCTCCTCCTTCATTTGATGCAACTCATATGATGCATATTTCACGCATGAGTGATTAAATTTAATTTGAAGAGAGGCAACCGAAAAGTCATTTGGCAGGCGGTATCTGAATTTCAAGGAGAAAATCATATTTCTAGAAAGATGGGTGTCTGTCCTATCATATGACACCTCAATTAGGAAAAATGGGTAAGGAATGACAAAGTTCTGTTTGTTTAAAGTAGCCCTTACAATTTCATAATTTTAGCAAACAAATTCGTTTTCACTGGCTGCCTGCCGTAGCAAAAAGCAGAATTGACAAAAGACTGAACTCCGTTTCGTTGACAACCAGCCACATGCATGAAGTCTGATTGTCAACGAAACAGAGTTAAGGCTTTTGTTAATTTTATTTGTTGATACGGACATTTAATTAGAAACCCTATATAGAGGAATGATTGAGCAGCCTATTTTTGCTTTACATTATGATATGAATTAATGCTTTGGGAACTATCCTTGTACAAGGCCTAGGGGCTTTATTTATGTAGTTCCCCTTTTCATTTCTAAATTTGTTCATGAATGATTGTGTTTCTTTTGTATCAATGTAATTTTTAATCGGGAATAAAATAAATGCCAATTCAATTCAATTCAATTCCATTCAAAAAACAAAATTGGGAAGGGGGGTGCACTTTGTCCCCCATCAGCGGCACTGGCTGATTTTTTTTTTTCCGAACAGATCAGTGGTCAACTGGCCAATGTCCAGATTTGCCCCATGCAGAGTCGCCTCCTGCTGACAGGTAACCATGAACTTTTCCAATCAGTCAGTTCTATCATCACTATGTATTATGAATGTACTCAGAAGATTCCCCATATAAGGTACCCATATAAGGTGTTCATACCAATTTATTTTCTGAATGTAACGCCCAAGCATAATGTGTTCGGTATCCTTTCTGATTATCAATTCATATTATCTCTTGATAGAAATGAATAGTGCCTGGCAGCAAGGGTCATGCGTTAATTAATCAAAGAAAGTTATGTATAACAATTATAATATTGACCTCTTGTAATATCGCGTATTACTATTAGACCAAATGAGAGAGAGAGAGGGAGAGAGAGAGAAAGAGTGAGAGAGACAGACAGAGGGAGGGCATTTTTTTTTGGGGGGGGGGAGGGGGTATGTTTAATTGAATAAAAACAGAATCACAGTATTTACAAGCAACTTGAAAGTCATTACAAATCAAGAGTATAACACAATACACCGGCAAAATAAGACAACTAAATATCAGAATCTAAATCGTATAACATATGATAAAAGATAAATATAGGAGGAATGCAGGCAGCCAAAGAAGAAATTATATTTCAAATCTCTTTTCAAGAAAGTGAAAGGACATCATTTTGATTCTTCATTTGAATCAGTAATCAGTCATCATAGTGTTAAATGTGTACCGGTAGGAAGGAATTCCTTGAATGCTGAGAGCGCCGAAATCGGCTGCCTAGCAGAGCCGGGGTAATAGTTGGAGCGCCTTGAGCACCATGCATGGTGGATATGTGCGCTATATAAATATCCAATATTACAATTATCATTATTAACACAAAACTCAGATAATCATGGCCTTACCTCCTCCGTGCTTATAACAGAGATACGGGAACCTCCAAACATTTCCAAGCCCTATGGATGATCCGCAAAGTGCCAAGAAGAAGTCGATCTTCTTGGTCCATTCCCCTCGCTTTTTTATGGTATCCACATCACTGTCTTCATCTCCTTTCTCCTCATCTTCGATGCTTTTCAAATCTCTGGCTTCAATCGGAGCTACCATTTTGAAATGATTCCAAGAGGAGACAACAGAAGTTTGGCACGTGTTCGAGCAGTCTCGTCGGACGAAATATATTCCCTTTTGTTACAACGCGCACGGTCCAAATGTGTGCCAGTACGCGTTGACAAACTAAAGCCATGATCGTGATGAACGAAATCTGATATCAGTTAAATATGTTGCGAATGTCCCTGAGGTGATGCACATGGGAGACGTACAGTTAGACCAGGGCCCCGTTTCACAAAACTTGTCATCAGTGACACATGACAGTTTATGTTATAAGCTACTGAAATTCTTGCTTCTCATTAATTATCAGCAGATCTGATTTTGTCATTTGTCATTGAAAAAAAGTCTTTGTGAGAAGTGTTTTTTGTTTATGTATTTTCTGAATTTCACAAATCTTTCTTTCTCGTTTTCCAGCACTTACTTATGACACAAAATATTTTCGATTTAAAAAGCAAAATCAAACGGCAGCTCGTGTGTGTGTGTGTGTGTGTGTGTGTGAGGGTGTGTGTGTGTGTGTGTGTGAGGGTGCGTGTGTGTGTGTGTGTGTGTAATTGTGTTTTACAGACGTGTTTCAATCAGATATGATTATTTACGTCTGGGGACCGACATTTAACGTCACCATCCGAAAGACGTGACTCAGTTCCGAACCTGCGTCCTGCATGGGCTTACCGCATGGCACTAGTATAACATGACCTTTTTGACATGAACGAAAAATCTGTGTTGTGGAAATTGTACCCCACATCTTGTTTCCTTCACCCCAAATACTCCATTTTATGAATACAAGACTTATGTTGCCTCAAGCTGTCTATGCTGTCTTAAAAAGCGAAACAAGCATAAAATATACAAAATTATAATTAACAAAAATAAAATGTTATTTCTTTTTTGGCACCGTACTACAAAGTAAAGTATGTGTGCTAGAGTTTGGAATAAGGTTAATAAATTTGCTCTTTAAAACATGCAACTGAGACATCAAAATGCGTTTAAACTTTTTTTACCCGGTTTTACAAAAAAGCTCTGCTATGAATATATTGATAGCGGTTCACCGGTTTGTATGATGTGGAAAATGTAGTGTTTCATTTTCACGTGTTTGGGGTTCATTTTCTAACAACAAGTATTGTTTTTGTACAACAATATGATTTCATTTGTAATCTTTGTCATCATCCAACGATTATTGTTAAGCTCTTCCCACATTTTTAAACATTTATTGATAAATTCCTGCTTTTTCAGGAAAAGTGGAGCATAATTGTTGAAAAATTATACTAATAGGAATATATAACTGAAATAAGCATTCTTCTTTTTATCTTCTTCTTTTTTCAAAATCTAGTCCTCCGTTTGACTGATATGGAAATTGTTTTATTTATACCAACCCAATCTTCTTCATCTTCCTGACACACACAATATAATCATTTATTTCATATATTTTGTTTGTATAAGTGTAAGACAAATTGGTGATACTCTCAGTGGGAGCATTTGGTTAATTGTTGAACGCTCTTGACTCTCCGACCAATCAGGGGATCATAGTTCCCATTCTTAAAGGTCATCAACTCATAGATATGAATGATGAATGACATACCACACGTGTTAAAACAATGTCAAGGGCTAGAGTTGCATACCGATGACCATGGACATCAACGATAGTTCATTGAGAGCCTCCACTGCAAACTATACACAGATATTTAATAACTTATTTGCATTATATCGACCCATGGTAACTTCATACATGTATTGGTTTAAGGTTTGAAAATTGAAACTAAATATTGTGTTAAAGTTATAACAGAAAAAATAATCGTTATTTTATAATTCCACGGGGGCGATTTTTAATTTCGAAATCGCCCCCGTGAGCAACCTGACGGGGGCGATTATGTAGCTCACGGGGGCGAATCGCCCACCGCCCCCGTGTATTTTGAGCGACTGGTGATAATGCTAAGTCCTCCTGAGAAGAGTGATTCAACAGTGAGTATCATTATTGGGATATTAGATAAACTGATGCGCAGCAAAATCAACGACAAAATAATTTGGTTTCGTTTGAAAGCCCGGTTTAAAAGAGGCTATGCAAATATGCTAATCTTTTGTATACGTATACGTTACAAAATTCCGCCAATGGAAATGAACTAATACTCCTCTGATACTAGTCATTTACATATCATCAAAATATTCGTGGATCGGTGTCAGACCATTTAAAGGAGTCACACCAAGAAGCAAAAGTGTTTTGAATTGATGCAAAATTCATATCATTGCGAAGGGAAAGCCTTACTGATCAATTACAACAAATTTTCTCTTCAAAATATGTTTTGGGCCCGCAGAAATCA
>BEXV01001040.1:0-10670 GCA_003118195.1 Hemicentrotus pulcherrimus | reverse complement strand
CCCCCCCCCCCCCCCCTGCTGTAATATTTGAAGAGGGAGATTTGAAAGGCCGAGTACCATTTTTAGCTGCATGTATACCTGTTAATACGCTCACAGTTGCCAAGATCTCCATTGTTCCTGTATCCCAGCTCAACCGTTAGCCTATATAAAGCCTATTGCCCTTTTGAAAGAGTGAGAGGGAAGGGGGCGTTCAACAAAGGGGGTGTGTTTGTACTTCGATGGGAGAGGATAATAGGGTGAAGTTATCCAAAGAAAGTTATTGATTTGTGTTGGGGGACAGGGAGCTTAATTATGCAGTGGTACTGTTCATGTTTTCCGCTGGCCTTGAAATGAATATATTTGTGCTGTAATTGAAATACGGTATCTCTCCCATTCATCAGGCAGAGATATGTACACTACACCACAGACATAGGTACAATTGCTGGTACATCGTGTCATTTCAGATGGCTACTATTGAATTCAGAGTTTTTGTTTATCGCCATTCCCTTCTGTCAGATTTCATCAGTAGGATATGAGCTGTGTTGAAAGTATTAAGCAAATGCTGACTATTCAAAAGCCCCTCAAATGTTTTTGCCAGATGTTTATTAGTACTTACGAATGGAAAGGTATAGTTTACTTCTGAACATCTTTACATATAAATGAAAGGAAATAATGAAACACAATACTCAGAACAAACAAAGTACCGGTACATGTAAGGTCGAGTAATCAGTAAGTGTACATATTATGAGGTGAAATAGGATCCAATACACCTGGCTGACTGGTATTAGATTAGAATGTATCATTTCATTTTTGAAGCAAAAAAGCCCTTACCTTTTGTTGATTTTTTTTAATGGATCATACCTGCTATAAAAGGGCAAGTCCGGCCCATTTGCAAGTTGAATCAAATATGGAAAGTAAATTCAAACAAACAGAACAGTGAAAGTTTCATCAAAATGTGATTTAAAATCAGAAAGTTATGGAAGTTTTGTATAATTTCATGAAAGAGTGATACACTCTACATGTATGTATCATATAGGTTGTAACTACATTATGTCACAATAAGTGAGTTTGCATATGTATACACTCAAGTGATACATATCACTGTTTCATGAAATTATTCGTTTTACCTAACTTTCTTACTTGTCATTTGATTTTGATAATACTTTCACTGTTTTGTTTTTTTAACTTTTCTCTATTCAATTCAACATAATATTGGGTCAGACTTGCCTGTTAGTGCTCGCATCCCTTTCAGTGATATTTCAGTTTCTTTTGTTTCACTTGATGTTAGAGGTCAAGTGAGGTACTCCCATGACAAGCTGAATATTGAAAGCTCATTGAGTGTTGCATGTATACTGATATTTGACCTCTTTGCCTTACCAGATGTCACCTGTACAGAGTGGCTACTCTGATCTTTGACAACCTAAATAGTACAATATCTGATGAGTGCCACCAGTTAAACCATTAAATTAAATCTCTCTCTCCTCTTCTTCGTATGAGTAATCTACTTCCCTACAAAACTGAAGATTTTACGGTTTAATTCATTTGTTTCATTTGATATGATACATGTAGGTCCAGTGTGCAATATCTGATGAGTGCCACCAGTTAAACCTTTAAATTAAATCTCTCTCTCTCCTTTTCTTCGTATGAGTAATCTGCTTCCCTTCAACATTGCTGATTCTAATCTATGGTTTAATTGATTTGTTTCTTTTGGTGTGATATAGTTCCAGGATGACTACTATGCTCTACTCCCTTGACAAGCTGAACAGTACAAGCTCTGAAGATGTGGATCAGTTACGCTATATCACAGCAAAGATACAGCACTGCCTCAAAGATCATGGTAAGTTCACAGGTCTGCTATGACTCTGAAGTCAGGCACATACAAAATTAGCTTGCAATCGATTATGAAAATCTAAGTGTATCTCTACTCTTGCTACAAGTGATTTTATCTAACAGTTATTGATATCTTTCTGTAACATAAAATTGACAGCAATTTGCTTACAATATCGATTGTAAACGTAGAAGTTATTAAAACTTTTTTTTTGTTTTGGATACAATCAATCATAAATCTTTATGCTATAGGGCCCCCCTAAAGTGATACCAGTTGCTTATGAAATTAGTTAAATTTCACCATTGTTTAAATCTCTTATAACAATATTTTAAAAATTACTATACTTCAGAATTTGCAGTTGTCCATTTACAGTCAATTACCTAAATCTTTTATTCAGCAATCTGATATTCTTGCCCTATGTGATCTAGATGCCAAATACATTTGCCAAAAAATTAATGTTAGCATTGTTCCAAATAAACTTGAAATTGTAGGATCACCAAGACTTAAATTTGGCAGCACTACCAATTATCCAGATTGCCAGACAGTAACCCGAATCCCTGTACACTGTTTGAATTTCAATGTTAGCTCTGATAATATTTCAAAAGTGTGAGACCCTGTACACACTTATGTTTCTTGGTGTGCACTGTGCAGGTCACCAACCACCTGCCTTTCCTGAATTTTATAGGCCTAACGGTACTTACTTTTGTGATCATTATTGCACGCTGGCTCTTTGAGTGAATGCTATTATTGTTCATTGTAGATATGTAGGCTTGTATTCATAGGGATGGACTTAGTGACCGTGGTTTAATTCAGTTCATTGATTTATGGAGTACAAAGTGTCAAACTCTTAATTCTCTACAAATCATGATGATAAAATGATAAATCTGGATTTTAGTACCTCTGAATAAGAAATACTGTCTATATTACGATGTATAGATATTATTATTACTCTGGTCATCAGACTCATTCTTGCACGGTGTGCACCATCTCCATTCTCCACTCCCTGGGGAATATTCCTAACATATGGTCACAGTGAGGGCATTTGTCAATTACAACCAAAAATGCTTTCGTCATCCTTCCAGGTCCTTATTTCTCTCCTGGGTATGGAGTGGCAAATGTAGTTTAACACATTGCCAAAAGACACTCGTACCATGTCAGAAAATGAATGAATAAATGTTTGTAGGTGCCAACCATTTCTATCTTGGAGGAATAATTCCTCATTTTTCTGTCATCAAATNAGGGTAGTCCCATATACATCTTTCTGTGTATAGTGCTTGTAACTTTACGAAGAATGGGCCAAATTTCTTATCATTTTGATGATTCCAGAACTTTGCAGATGCTAGATGCTAGATGATCAACCTTTTTTGATCGATTCCACAATGTTTCTTTCACAATGCAATCGCATGACCATAACTGGTCTTTACCTTTAAAGGGAAGGTTGAGTTCTGGCAAGAGGTGAAAAGTAATTTGTGAGCATTATCATTGTTTTTATGCAAGTGTGGAAGAACATCAGAGAAAAATGTTCCCTGAAAAGCATGGCTCTTCAAATGCCTTCATATTTTGCATATTCTCAAAAACAGCTTAAAAATGAGACCTGATTTTGATGTTTGGGATATACTGTCCCATGTACAGTATATCTTTCTATGTACAGTGCGTGTAACTTAATACCAAGAATGGGCCAAATTTCTTATCATTTTTATGACTCTGGAACCTTGCAGTACACACCAATACTTACATGTATATACTACATGATCAACATTTTCTGACCGATTCCACCGTTTTCTTTCACAATGCAATCGCATCACCAGAACTCAACTTTATCTTTAAACCTGGACTAAAGTTTGTACACTTCTATGAATACCATCCACAGGATCGACCTTACATGTAACACAAACTATTAAACTCACCACACTAATGTACATGTACTGCAGTCTGTGTGCTGGCTGAACTCCTTTGTAAACATTTATTGTTGCCCAAGAGTTAATGGATACTTTGCATGTTTACATTCTACCTTCTTGATTACCTTTACAGAGAAGGTCAGAAAAGAGGTCATGTCCAAAGCTACCAACGGCTTGGAGATACTCTTCTCAACATTGGAGGTAAGCTATAGCCATATAAAATCAAGTGATTAGCTCCCAATTTATCTTACATTGTGTATTTAGAGTAGAGGTCGAATTGACATGGTTCTGAATACTTGTTGTCATATTGGAGATGGGCCAAGTTGAGCTGCACTCAAACTATATGCTCATAATTTATCCAAATATATTCCATTAATACTGCACTCCTAGGCCAAACAAACATGAGCCTTTTTCAACATAGATTTATATTGAAATAGTATGAATTTGATTTTCTTTGGCTTTATTAGACTTCATTGTCTTAAATGAGTAATTCAGAGGTTATGTCCAAGGCTTTTCTATCCTTTGCCCATATTTTTCCATTCAATGAATCAAAAATGTTAGAACATCCCTTTCAAACACCCGTTTATAAAGTATCTGTTTAATTAAATACTTGATGATATTTTCAGAGTTCCAAAGACAGCCAGGTTTCTCTAAACGTGACGTACAGTCTTCTGGAGCTCCTGCAATCCATAAAGAGAGCCCAGAATATGGTAGCAAGAGGAGCTACGCAGGTCCTTCTTACTGCTCTCGGTACAGGCATAACTTAATCCAATTAAATGTTTCCTTTGCTTACAGAGTTCAAAAGACAGCCAGGTTTCTCTGAACGTGACGTACAGTCTTCTGGAGCTCCTGCAATCCATAAAGAGAGCCCAGAATATGGTAGCAAGAGGAGCTACGCAGGTTCTTCTTACTGCGCTCGGTACAGCTTCCAAGCAACAGCCCACCTGTGAAGAACTCATTGTCGGACTGCATCAGGTTATGGCTAAAGTTGGTCCTAAAGGTAAATGACATTAAAGCACATGTACATTTTGTAGAAACTAGGAAATCGGAGAAAAACAAACATATAGTCTCAATTTGTTCTCCTTGTATCCACCACATACATGTACAAGATTATTTGGTATTCAATCCATGATTTCCGGGGAATGCTAGATAATGGCTAAAATGACAAAACAGTACATATTCTTAATAGAGCTTGCTACTATACCAGGGTCAGCTCTACGTTATGAGAGCGGGTGAGTGGGATAACATATGATCACATTACCTTATGTTCTTTACCTAACATATCTCTTTCTATGTTACTCCCTCTCTCTTATCCTTTTTCTGTACATGTACATGATAGATCGTAAGTTTGGCGTGAAGGCCCGTCTAAGTGGAGCCCTACCCATCACATTGGCCATTGTGAGAGTCAACACAGGCAACTTAGACCTGGTCCAGCCTATGGTCCAAGTCCTCAAGATATATTCCACAAACTGTGAGTACTATTCCAGATTCACTTTCAAGGTTTTCATTTGAAACAACTAAGATTCACTGTTCATAGCATTTCATCTTACAGTCCTCAGATTAAGACCGATTTTTATTTTATCTGGTCGTTATGTCTCACTCGCACCACCCTTATATTTATTCTTTCTTAATCTGTTGTAAACTTACTCCATCTTGGTGAAGCGGTTGCAGCCAGATCAACCACTCACCTTTTGATACTTTTTATATATTCCTTATCAGCTGTAAACGCACCCCATCCTGGTAAAACCAGTGCAGATCCTAGTCTGCCTCCCCCCCCCCTCCCCTCCCCTTCCCCCCTCTCAGTATTATAAGTCTATATTTATTCTTTGTTCATAGCTGTACAGTTATCTCCTCTTGGTTAAGTGGTTACTGTCAGCCCCCCTCCCCTTGCCCCCTTGTATCATTTTACATGTACATTCATAGATGTAAACTCATCCCATCATGGTAATAAGGGGTTACTGTCAGCCCCCGTCCCCTTGTAACATTATACATGTACTTTCATACATGTAAACTCATCCCATATTGGTCAAGCAGGTGCTGTTAGCCCCCAACCACTCCCCTTTTACTACTCTCTATATCTATTCTTTCACTAGAGCTGTAAACTCATCTCATCTTGGTATGGTGGGTGCAGTGAAACCCCTCCCTCCCCTAACAAGGGTCTCCTTATAATCTATACATGTATATCTGTTCTTTTTCCATAGCCGTTAACTCCACTCATCTCAGTAAATCGGGTGCAGTGAGACCACTCCCCTATAATCTATACATGTAAATATGTTCTTACTCTATAGCTGTTAACTCATCTCATTTTGGTAAAACTAGTGCAGTGAGACCCCTCCCCCACTGGGGCCTCCTTATGATATGACATGTATATCTATCTTATTTTGCTCCATAGCTGTTAACTCATCTCATCTTGGTAAGGCGGGTGCAGTTAGCTCTCTCATCAAAATCATCTCTGTCTGTGGCAAGAGACATCATCCTGCGCTAAGGTATATTCATGAATTACTTTTTTTTGGAAAATTATCAACAGATCCCTTTTATCACCTTAATTACTTTCCTTGCCACTCTGCAGAGTCGCTCGTTTGTCACTCATGCAATTTTACACAAAACAATGTGAATCAGTTTGATAAGATCCATGACAACCTTTTAACACCAGTATAGATTAATCTTGCTTTGGAAACAGTTAAATAATCTTGAAGCCTGTGATGAACCTATCCCTCGATAAAATACAACGTGACATAGGAAGAGTATTTGTGTGGCATTTAAAGAAATAAGAGATGAATAAATCACTTAATTGTTGTTTTGTCACCCAGCGCTACATACAGTACATGAAATTTATTCACTCACTTTTTTAAAAAGAATAATAGGAATAATGACCCTCCTTATAAAAAGAAATAGCTTTACACACTTTCGCCCTTACTGCTTTGTCAAGTAAGTTAAACAAATGTGTCTGTTTTATATTCATGCAGGAGTGCCCTAGAAGCTCTAAGTCTCCTTGTGAAATCAAGTAAGTTTGCACTTTATTAGATTAAAATCTCTGGTTATAGGACTAGAGTGTTAAATGAATCTGACTGGTAGATTTGCCTTCCTTTCATACAGCAAATGCCATCCAAGGTGTTGGGAGCCTCAAATTCGCCAAAACTTTGATCCCTAAATTTCACTTAAAGAGAAGGTTGAGTTCTGGGAAGAGGTGAAAAATAATTTGTTAGCGTTATCATTGTTATTATGCAAGTGTGGAAGAACATCAGATTAAAAATGTCCCCTGAAAAGCATGGCTCTTAAAATGCCTAAATATTCTAAATAAGGCATGTACATTTGTAACAGCATAAAAATCGGGACAGTTTTTTAAGCCACATGTTCGTGTAGTCCCATATACATCTTTCTGTGTACAGTGCATGTAACTTTACAAATACTGGGCCGAATTTCTTATCATTTTGATGATCCCAGAACCTTGCAATACACACAAATTCTTACACCATGTATATGCTAGATGATCAACCTTTTCTGATCGATTCCACAACGTTCCTTTCACAATGCAATCTCATGACCAGAATTCAACTTTATCTTTAAATGTTATCTTAATGTGGAAGAGGATGTCATTTAATACCCATCCTGCAAAGTTTCCCCCCCCCCAAAAAAAAAAATGTTTTTGAAGACAAAAATTGATAAAAGAATACATAAGTTGGGCTTTCTATTAAATGCAGAAAACCTAAATTTTGTATTCTTTCATCAATATTCTACTTTTTGGGGGCAAAAAATCCTTGCAAAAATGTGTCTGAAATGACATCCTCCCCTGACTGAGACTCAATATATTTTTATAACAATTCAAGAGAGTTTTATGTATCTTTAGACAACTTAGACAGCTTAAGATAAACTGCGATTGATAACCATATACCTGCCAAATAATTTGCTTAAGTCTGCTCGGGAGCTGTCTTAATCTTGGGGTAAAATACTTAGCCAAAAGCTTCTACTGAATGCCACAGTTGGCTAAGTATTTTTTCTAATTCGAAAAAACTCGGTCAAAATACTCATATTTCTAGCAGTATTGAATTGAATACGCCCCCTGGAGCCTTCCTGTGTGTCAGGCATGACTACTATACAACCCACCATTATCAATATCATGATTATTATTTCTTTCATGACTACTTCAGAAAGCAACTCAGCTCGTGCAATCGGTCAAGGAGGGATGCCAATCTTAGTACATGCATTCTGTGAATGGCAGAAGACCGATGTCAGAAACAGACACATAAGTATACGCAAAGGTATACTCAATGTCATCAAGAACATCACCACACTCAGTGAGTATTGTGTTCTCTCATTCTATTTTACTGTTGAGGGACCCCGTCGACTATTTCCTTTCTCGTTTTAAGCTCAGGTTGGGAACCTTGTGTTTGTATAGGAGATTCATACAGTTAACTTGGCATAACTTGAAGTGACTTGAGTTTCAAGTCAAGTCAATTTTTTAAACCAAAATATGCAAATCGTATTATTTAGAAGTTCTCAGTCTTATTTTGCATAAGCCAAACTTATTCTGCGGTCCCCATGAATTTGGTTTATGATTTATGACTACAACAAACTGATGGTAATCCATTCAAAATAAAACTTATAAACAAAATTGATAGTGATCAATAGGAAAACTAGGTTACATCAAACCAAAATCTGTCTTTCATACCTACAATTTTCATTACATACATTTCATACATAATATTTCCTCTTAAATTTATTTGTTTTCATATTTATTTCAATTTGTGTTTTGACTGTTCATTGTAGAATCAGGGAAGAAGACCTTTGCAGATTGTGATGGTATTAAGGTGCTCTTCAGTGCTGCTGTCTCTATGGCAAATAGCTCAAGTAAGTATGTGCTTCCATTAGAGTCAAATAGTAGGTACTCTTTCTGAGTAAAGGCAGGCATAAGTAATTTGTTCACCAGGATTGGTTCAATCCTTAGAATTAGTTTTGTGGTACATGAGAAAATAATGATCAAACATCAAAAATTCAACAAGTTAACTGTGACAGTTCTAATGTCTATGGTTCAGACATCTTTCTAACATGTGTACTGGCAAACTGATGTAAGCGTCCTCAATTTAAATAAAGTCTGCCCTGAAATAATAAATGAGTATGGTATCTTGTTGCTTGTACACTTTAGAAATTATTTTGTTGCTTTGGCTAAAGTTTAAATTCCAACAGCATTTGAAAGACAATAATGGTACTTATTCAGAACTTCTCTCAAAATGAAAGGGTTTGAAAATGACATTTTGTAGGAAAATAACGACCATTAGTTGTTGAATCAACAAGTGATAGTCTGATTTTCAGACCCTTGTACCAATGGTTGTACGTGTTCTACTGCACAAAGATTTAATCAGTTTAATTTTGGCCATTACAAAGTAGTGGGTTATTGATGTAGACACATGGTCATGTACCTGCTACAGCTCATTTTATGTATGTTATTACCAAAGAAAAAAAGATGTCAGTCAGTCACTCAATAGTGTCTGACAGGGAAGACTAGAAAGAAAATGGGTTTCCTTACACTTCATTTAAATTTCACAGATAGGACATACATGAACTATTCATAATTCATGCAAAGTTCTACAGAATGTTGGCTGCAAAAGGGACATTATCTTTAAGGGAGGAATACATTCCGCAGGGGTGATAGTGAGCACTAAAAAAAAAAAAAAGTTTTTTTTGTTTTCCCCTCAACCACCCCCACCTTGAGTTTTAAAAAAAGAAGAGGATTCGCAGGGAAAAAATGGCATCTTACAACATTACCCCTTTCAAGTAAGAAAATTGGGAAAAAATTGAGAAAATTTGGGAAAAATAGGGAAGAATAGAGAAAATAAGGTTAAAATCGGGAAGAAAAAAAAAGAAAGAAAAAAATCAGGAAAAATTATAAATATCGGGAAACCGATTTAAATCTGGTTTTTATCAGGCCTGATACCGGTACTGAAAATATTTGTAACCTTTTATTTTTGACAAATGGCAATAGTACCACTGACTTTATACTCATAATACCAGCATAAGGGATAGGCAGTATGAACTTGCTAACCCCCCCAGAAATCCTTATAATTCCTTTTAAAAATAGAATAATTTGTATGACTCATTTGGCTAAGTGCTACAGGTTCTTCAAGAACAAAATAACAATCACAATCACAATCAACTGACATATACATGTACTGTAATTTTTTTGATCTGCAAATGGGACATAGTTCCTTTAAGGTTTGTTCAGATAAGATGCAGTAAACCGCCACAAAAAACATGTGAATGAATGGCAACTACGTGCAACAACAGAGTTTTGCTTATTCGATGAGCTCTGTGTTATAAGATACAAAAATATAAAGCAGATAACACTACGTTGTCATAAAGAAAACGCAGCGGTTGTGCCGCTTCTTATCTGAACAAGGTTTTAGGCAAGGATGTCAAGGCATCAGTGAACCTAATGTGCATGTTGTTGCAATATTTACCTCCCTCAGGCAAGGATGTTGAGACAATAGTGAATCTGATCTGTATCATCCTAAGGAAGTGCTTCCCCAAGAACCGTCTACCAGTGCCTACCATCAGGAGTAGTGTTTCATTCAGTCTTCCTATTGTACCAGAGGGGCACTCACTTCTACAACCCACCAATGGTAACCAGTGTCTCCTTCTCTATTCTATCAATGTTTAAAAGAGGTGGTGTGGTCTAGTGGATAAGTCGTTGGACTGTTGATCACAGGGTCCGCGGTTCAAGTCCCGCCGCGGCACTAATGTCCTTTGGCAGGACATTAATCTATATTTGCCACTTTCCATCCTGGTGTTAAAGGGATCGTTTAACAATGTTAAATCTGAAATACACGGTCCTACGTGTTATCAGTGTCTGTGATATGGTGACATATTGAAGCCCTAAAAAAATTGCGCTTCAAAATGATCAAGAAGTGCCTCAAAAAAGTAAAAATCTTTGAGTGACCGGTTTTACCATACTCGTTTTCCCCAATAGA
>BEXV01001039.1:89974-122518 GCA_003118195.1 Hemicentrotus pulcherrimus | reverse complement strand
GGGGGGGGCATTGTGGACATGGCCCACGTAACATACTTACCGTCTTTGGGTCGTCGTAATAGATGCCCATACATCGCGCATGAGGCGACACACGTTTAACCCGGCCGAAAAGTGGTCCGCAGTTTCGATATGGCCCCGTATTGTACAGGTACGCCACTCGAAGCTTCCCAACAGGGTTTGATAGTTTCCTCACGACCACGCGGTGAAACAAACCGTTGTAAGCCAAGATGGAGACCAGAATCCATACTATGATCAAACTGGCTGCGATGCCTACGCAATAACTACACAAGAAATCAGCCATTTTTCCCACTCTGAGCTTTCCTACCACCCGTTGAAGCTTCCAAAGTCTGCAAATAAGTTGTGGATCTGTAAAGGGTAGATGATTGAAATCGTTTGTGCGTGTCGGCCACAAGCAAGTTTAAGAACAATTCATATTTAGAAAATATTTGCTATTGTGTATAATAATAAGAGCCAGGCGAATGGTTGACTAAGTAAACATAAAGATCAACCTTTGATCCCGCGTAAAATTCATATCGAAAGCGAGAGCTAGCTTTCAAAACCAATGATTTATGCGAGCTTAGATGCACATGTATTGTCCCGCTTAAAATTTATGAGTCCGGAAACCTAACGGTCATACTATGAAATATTACGGGCCGTGTTAAGCAATTCTTTTGTGGTAAATGTTGTTTTGTATTTCGAGAAAATCAAAGCAATATACTTTCCCAAAGTTTATATATTATAATACTCAGCATATTGACAAAAAAGAGGACCTCTTCTTGCCGGGCCATTCTACGTTTACATGGGTATATAAGGTTGTTTGAAATGCTAACATTATTTCGTTCACTGAAATTTGACTTCTTTTTTGAACGATTTAAATAAAACGACACCTAAATTAGTTTCACTAACTCTCGTAGATGTTTTTTGTTTATCGACCCCGTTTTGTTTATCCTACTGTTTGTGAGGCAATGATATGATAACTTTCCCATTTTATATTTTAGTATCCTATAATGTCGTCATCACATTATAATATTACAACAAAATTAGATATCTGTCCCTTTTTATTCATGTTTCTCTTACATATTCATGTTTCCTTACATATTAATATCAATTCATCTGTGTGTATAACGATTCTTATTACTCCTTTTTTTTCTTCTCCTTTCTCTCTCTATTGATATCAATATATCAGTGTGTGTGTGTTTACCAATTTTCATTATTCTTTCTCTCTTTCTCTCTTTTACTCTCACTCTTCAGCTCTCCCTCTCTATGAGAATCCATACATGTTTCTACCTCCCTCTTTCTCTCTCAATATTTTATGTTGTTGTTGTTGCTGTTGTCTCCTCCATGCAAGTCTTCCCTTCCTCTTTCCTCCAGCTTCATGTCTCATCCTCCATCTCNTATAGCGATTCTTATTACTCCTTTTTTCTTCTCCTTTCTCTCTCTATTGATATCAATATATCAGTGTGTGTGTTTACCGATTTTCATTATTCTTTCTCTCTCTCTCTCTCTTTTACTCTCACTCTTCAGCTCTCCCTCTCTATGAGAATCCATACATGTTTCTACCTCATTCTTTCTCTCTCAATATTTTATTTTTTTGTCTCCTCCATGCAAGTCTCCCCTTCCTCTTTCCACCAGCTTCATGTCTCATCCTTCATCTCCCCTCTGTTTTTACCGCTCTCTCTCTCTCTCCCCATTTCCTTTTCTCTTTCTCCCTTCTGGTCATCTCTCCTCTCACTACCTCCTCAAACTCTTTAAATGTCCTCACCCCTTCTTCTCGCCATGTATTTCTACCTTTGTCTGCCTATCCCTGCATCGATCGCTCTCTTGTCATCAAACATCTCTAACATCAAACATCAGAGTACTCATTGAATTCCAGAATGTGGTTTAACTCTGTACAACTTTATTCAAAAACTAAACTCGTAACAAAGTAGAGTGGCATATACAATTGTAATGAAATCATGATGAATAACAAACATAACTTACAAACAAAAGAAGTGAAATGTATTAAAGACATTATTACATACAATTAAACTGGTGATATCATTAAATGGTAAAATAGATTTGCTTATAGTTTTAGTTTATCAATTGGTTTTGTAACTTTTTGACCTCCTAACTAGAGCAAAGGATATTGCCCTGTATTTTGTATTCAACTCTAATTTCAGAAAGAGAACGGATGTTCATTGGGATATGTCAATACAAAATACAGGCATATTGTTTCTTTATGAACAGATTGTGAACTGATAATCATTCATAAAGAAATCCAGGAATAAGATATTACCTCTAACAAATGAATGGAACTGATGTTTTGTTGTTGTAAAAGTATGGAACAAGTTTTCATAATAAACACCAATTGATTCTATAAATAGAATCAACTAAAAAGCAAATAGAGTGTGCAACTATTTCCCCCAAAGATCAACATAACAAACCAACAAATTAGAATGAATTTTGCCTAAAGTTATTTTAAATGATATACAGCCAAGTGGGATATGGTCTACACTGCAAACTACAAAAAACATTCATGACATGGCGTGACATAAATGCGCATTTCTCATTCTCATGCTTGATCTTTACATTTCTTTATCCTGTACACGAAGAGTTGATGATTTAGAAATATATAACTATTTAAAATATATTTACAAAATATACATATATATACTTTACATTTGTTGAAATATTAACAAATGGAAAACATTTGATGCTGGTCTGTATTCAAAACTTGGAAGAGCAACTAAAATTACGGACGGAATATTAAGAGTGGTATACTCCTTATATAATTGAAAGACAAAGATATTTATAACATTAACAAACCCTTCTTGGAGATTTTGATTTGAACTGAGTGCCTTTGGATCAGAAACAACAGCAATCAATAAAACCATGTACTGATCCTGTACATATGACAGTGTAAAAAGCAACAATATTAAGCCAAATTTTTTGTGACTTTCTATCCTACTTTCCTTCTGAACTATTTGTTATCTCTGTGATGTAGGTAATGAGCATATAGTGGTTTCCAACAGTGATCCAAATCATGTTTATAGCTATGCTTTTAGACTATCATTTATATGTCTGAATTCCGTCCTTGCTCAATGCTCATTTAGTCTGAAAAAAAACTATGGAAATACATTGTCCTCAAATGTTTGTTCAGTATGCTGTTCTAGGGTACATTGAGCATCTTACTTCACAATAACATCATTTGGAAGGAATACAATAAAAGTACTTTTGTTATTTTTATACAGCTGGCATCATCAACTCTTTCACAATGCTGTTTTGACACATTAAATTGACATTTAAGATTGTTGGGCTTTTCATAACATGAAATTAGTGGTATTTACACCACATTCCTCAATTCATGGCTGAATAACTTTGATTGTTAAAGGTAATACAAAGTTTTGGGAAATTTTGAAAATTGGGTGGACAGTGATTCTTTACAATTTTTGATATATTTGAATGCCCCTGTGGATGTATTATAAGCACTAGAAAATTTTGCCTCTAAAACACTTCTGCTTTCAAGAAAAATTGAATATAAACATTTACCGGTGCTCCCTGTAAATTTTGATAAATTTCAAATAGCGTCTATGGCCGTACAATGGTAGCTGCAACCATGAAAATCTCAGAATATGAAGTTGTGATATTTAATTTCCCAACGGGAATAGCTAATCAGTCAATTTTAGTCACAAAACATAGTTTCATAGCTTAAGTAATATCTTGACCTTGAGAGGGAGCTATACAACACAAAGAGTTTATAATTAACAATTTTTATAACTTTAGACTCAATTTCAACCGCGACAACAATCACTGAATATTGTTGGATCGCATATGCTTCCAATATGTTCATTTGAACCAAATTCATGACCCCATACCAAAACTTTGTATTATCTTTAATCAAATTTATCTTCCTTACTAACAGTCCTTACTAACAGTACCAAATGCTTCACCTACTCCTCTCCCCCAGTGTCTGCTATGTTCCTTTGGTGGCAGCTGCGGTAGTAGTGGATAGAACTGGCTTCCACAGGAACTCACTGCCATGAGCAAAGTCAGCTCCTCCAAACAGCTGAATGGCTGGTTTGTGATCGTTGAGCGCCGTCATGGTCAGTGGTTCCCATCCAGGGCCCTTGGTGCTCCTGGACCTGCGACTTTGTCTTGTTCCTCCGGTTCCAGATGCCCTAGGAGTGGTACCCCCCGGTGAAGCAACACCTGCTTTCAAAGTAGTTGCTGGTGCAGTGTGGGAGCGAACCTTTGACTTTCCTACAATGAAAAAGGCAGGGAGGTAAAAATCATAAAACTTATATAGTCCAGAACACAAAAAAAATGTATAATTTTTAAGTGCTAGCATCATATTCAGATCTGTTTGATACTCACCCTATAGGTTGGTGAAAGGTTAAGTTTGGAGTAAAATAGAGGGTTACGTAGCTTACATTAAGAGTTTGATTAACCCTATATAGCTGGGAGAGGGGGGGGGGGGGGCCTTAAAAAGCCCCTCCTACATTTTTTGTGAGAATTTTTTTATGAATTTTTTATTTCCAGTCTTATGCCGCATCTTTTGAAGCAAATTTTTTTTAAGGACCTACAGTTACAAAGTCATGTGACCTTTTGTCTTTGCATGTCAGTTTAAGAATTGCTAATTTTTGTGATTTGTGTACAAAACATATGGAAATATCCTTTACCAATAAAAAAAGAGATAAAACATTGGTTCTTTGGTCTTATTTGTGGATAAGGTGTTTGTTTGGGGGGTCAAAATAGTTGAATTATAGTTGGAAATGAAGTAAAACAACAAAACATAAAATACATAAGTTAAAAAAGAAATACATGAGAAATTATTAAAACAACAGATAATATAAGGAATAACCTGGCTTTTCCAAATTTTGTTGCCGTCTTATTATTTCAAATGGTCTGAAGGATATTTTTAGTGAAAATTAATGTTTGGACGATCGGCTGTTTCAAAGCCAAGATCTTAGGGGGGGGGGGGGCTCATAAGCTATGCTGTTTCAAAATAGCCCGGGCTATATAGGGTTAAGGGTTGAAATGAAAGTTTTAGCTAGTTTAAGAAAACGATTGTGGAGCAATTGTTACTGGAGAATGTGTAGTACAACCCCTTTAACAACCAATTAAAGCATGTTTCTCACCACTTCTACTTGAACTTTGCCTATCTCTTGGTGTCTTGGTCTCGGATGATGCAGCCTCTACACTAGCCCCTGTCACCATCTCTGATCTATTTTTCTCCTTGGCAGCAAGATTCTCCAGGAAACGTCCTTCACACGTTGCTTCCTTCTCAGTCAAGAAAACTAGTTGTTTTTTCTTCTCTTTCTTGACTCCCTCCAGATCTAGCCCACCACTACCAGTGTCCTCTTCTGCTGAACCCCGAGGCACATGGTTGCTGATTGTTTGGTCCGGTCGGTCCTGGTTGGGTGGGGGCCGAGGGTAACCCATGTCTTCGTCAGCACCCAGGGCCATGTCAGGGAGGGAGAAAGAGGTGACGGAGCGATCACTCGTCTGGCCGTCATCATAGTCCAGGGCATTGAAGAATTGTTCATCATTGTCTGTTTCTTTATCCTCTTGATTGTTGGCATCTTGGACCATATCTGGTTTTAAAAAATAATAAATTCATTCCATAAGTTACATTGTCGTGACTATAAAGGAGAGACTCTTTCTTTCCAAGATACTTTCCTTTTCTTCCACGAGTTATTTTCATATTTTGAAAAAGGTCACAAATAAATCATTTTGCCCTTGCATTTCCAATCCAGATAGCAGCGCGTACATGCATTTCTCCGACAAATACAATCTATTGATTATTATATAATCATTCATATTGCATATCATTTCAAAGTAAGATGGGAGATCCCCACTGAATGCTTCACACATCAATTAATTTGCATTCAAAATTGGTGATCTGATAAACAATATGTAATCAACCAAACATCAAACTACAGAGAGAGAAATCACACCTCTATCAAAGCCTCTACTCAACATATTTGCTAAAATCAAATCCGTTTCGCAGTATTTACTTATTAGAATGTAAGATGTTATCTTCATTATTAGGACAAGGTAGAACAAGACAAAATCACCCTGGCAATGATCTGCATGCTTCTCCTTCTCAATCCTTCTCAATCTACAGCATCCTTACCTATATCGTAACTTTGAAGGTTGTCTTCAAATCGTAGAGGTTCTATCTCCATCTCAGAGGAGCCCAGTAACCACTTCTTATAGCTCTTATCTTCCTCCGTGCCTTCCTCACTATCATCATCCTGCAAACAACACACAGCATATAACTTACATTAGAGGCCAGGCTCTCCAGATTTATAGGCATCGTTTTAAAATGTTAAATCTGAGATTCATGGCCCTACGTGTTATCAGTGTCTGTGATATGGTATAATATTGAAGCCCTAAAAAAATTGCACTTTAAAATGATCATGCAGTGCCGCAAAAAAAGGTAAAAATCTTTGAGTGACCTGTTTCACCATAATCATTTGCCCCAATAGATTTCCAATCATAAATAACTTGATAATCAGACAGGCGATCGGCTTGTAAAAGTCATGGGATTCCTGACTGACCTATAGGTTTATAATTATGATTGCAGCATGAGCTATATCCAGGATTTCGTTTCAGAATCTGAAGCAATGTTACTGAGTCACTTCAAGTGAATAAATCTTTTAATGTCACTGCAACAAAGTACCTTAACCCATAGATGGTGTTTCATTTTCTCTAACAATATAGCTTACATTTCTAATTTGAATGCATCTCGGCATGCTAGAGGTTAGTCTTCTACAAATTGATCATAGTAATAAAAAAGGAATCGAATTGTAAGATAACACTACGATATAGAATGCCCAAACTAGTGCTGTAGCCGAACCGCCGAACCGAACGGAAGTTCGCCGAACATGGCACTTCCGAACCGAACCGAACCGAACGCAAAGGCCTGGTTCGGATGTTCGGCAGAAAAAAATAAAACGTTTTTGCAAGCTAATAAACTTGTCATTTTTTACCTTATTTTCATGTCATGACTGCTCATTTTATGTTGACTTTTTTCCCATTTTGTGATTTATGCCTATCCAGTGGTTGGCACGACTTCACTGGCGCCATTTAAATCCCAAATCCTGACCATGCTACGTCGCGATCGCAAGCTATAAACCAGAATGGATCTGCATGATCAAAACAAGTTCAGCTTAAACCCTTTTAACAAAACAAAAAATCAATATTTTAATTGTAAAAATATCGGACAAATTTTACAATATAAATAATTAAATAAATATATATTATAGCATGGTATTTATTTATTCAGGAAAAATAGGGATTTTATATTTTTCCTATTGAAAATAAAAACTTATAAAAAACAGTTATTGACGAGCCTGAATAGCTATTCAAGATGGCAACTTTCATAACTCTCACATTAGACAACAACCGTCTCGGAAAGTCTTGACAAAATATCATTTATTGACAAATTGAAAACATGATTGTTTTAAAATTGAAAATAAAACACAATTCAAGACGGAAATACGAATGTAAGTAGTACTTTTCTTAACAAAAAATTACGTTTAGAGCAGTTTTTTAATGCGAAATTCGTGCTGGTCGGAAGCACTGTATTTCAGCAGGAGTGGGCAGAAGTCCTTCGTGCTGGTCGGGCCCAGCCGGCCGGCCGGCCGATGTGGCTTTACGATGCTTGCTATTATATTACCGAACCCCGAACCGAACCAAGTTCGGGTGAAAAATTGCCGAACTCTGCTGAACCGAACTGAACACGAACATAGCGTCTGACTTACAGCACTAGCCCAAACAGATGACTGAAATTCAAAAACTTCAAAGGACCTTGGGAAAGTCAACATTTCAGTGAGCTATAGGAGAGCTATACCTTTCAACCAACTGCCCATTATAAATGTTGTCGGTCCTTCTGTTAAAGATGCACAAATGAGTTCATACATCAGATGTATCAAATTGCTCAGCCGGTATGGCCTTTGAAAGTGGCATCCCAAGCCAATGCCAGAGCCCACAAAAATAATTCTCATAATTTTATCTGCTTACAGCCAGAAGGGCTTAAAAACTTGTATACTTTTAAATGGAGCTAACGTCCCTCCGACTCTCAGTAGTCAATATCCAGGATACAAGACTTTATATATGTATACATTGAAACCTGTATATAAAGACCTGCCTTTATAGGCAGGTGGATTTAATGTACAGGTTCATTCAGTACACGTTTCAATGAGACACCATCTATTTTCAAGGGAAACAAAAAAATGCGGTCTTTCTGTACAGGTGGTCGCTACTAAAGCAGGTTTGACTGTACTTACCACTTGAAGCCAAGATGGGAGGTAGCGGAGAGGTCCTTCATGGCCTTCAAAGTTGTTGAAGTCTGGCATGGGGTTGTTGTAGAGGAGCACACCGGTCTTGTCTTCGTTGGCCAGGGCGGCACGGTACATGAGCTCCATACGGCGCTGGGTCTCCTTGACTCGATCCTTGTAGCTGTTGTCTTGGAGCTTCTCACTCTCAGGTACCTTATCATGGATTCAAGGTCAGTCAAGGTTAGAGGTCAAATGAAATGTTGTTTGACATAAATGTGCTTTCTCGTTCCTGCTAGACAGAGACTTTCAAAATATAATTATGCAAATTTACATCATCATTACAGTTCTGCATTCTCACAAGTTATTAATTTACAATTTGTTTGTATTAATAACAAAATGAGAAAGTAAAAAACTTGAAAATAGTAGGGGGTAATTTTCCTTTTGTCAAGATTTATTTTATACTAAAGTCAGAGTCGTAGTCTTAAACTCTAAACCATATCATATGTATTGAAGCAGATCATTAATTGTTGTAAAATCTAGGGATATTGCTTACATCTACAAGGTTCCTAAACAATGGATAGTTTATCCTATATTCCCCTAATATCACTCAATGCAATGATGAATATAATGTTAAAAACTGACATATACTTTTTAAAATGGACTAGGTTCCTTCTTGCTTAAAATTTTTATCTCCATCAAACTTACCTCAGTCTCACTGTAGAAACTCCTCTTTGCTACTGTCTTGTTCTTAGTCAGGCATTCTCTTACGAATGCTCCGTAGGCATCCTTCAGTTCTAGTGGGATACGAGCATCAGCGTACTTGAGTTTGACCTGTGACCTGTCTCTCAATGTACTCCACAAGGTATGAGCTCCAGCTCTTCCTGTAATTAAGAAAACAGGGATGGAAGTGATGTACACTATTGACAAAAAGTAACTTTTCTTTGGGTGGTATTCTCGAAAGCAGACTAACTTTAGTCCATGGTCTTATCCACTGACTATTAAAGTACGGAATGCCAAGTGTCTATATAAATAAATTTTTGAGTAATTTAATCTGTCACTAAATAAAAATAAAATGTAATTTCATAATTAATAAACAACGATAAAACTATGATATAATTATGTTATCATGGTAATTCATGAACATATCAAATTATTCGAAAATAGATTCACATGGACACTTGGCATTCCATACTTAGTCAGTGAATTAAACCATGCTTTCGAGAATGCCACCTGATGTGTTTAAAGTGCCTTTCAATGCACACATAACACCAATTACAGATAACAAGCCAGTCACTCGGCTCTTTGGAGAAGCTGTTTTTGTCTGAGGCAGAAAGTTCTTTAGGAAGCTTGGGTCCCGTCTTATAAACAGTTGCAATTAATTACAACTTATTTGCAATTAATATTGATTGCAATTTCGTAACTATGTACATAAGATACAGGAGACTGCAATCTTGCAAGAGAAATTAAACTTCAAACAGCAATTTCTCATTTAATTTTCACCTAAAATATTTTATCTAGTCTTAATGAAATCCCCCTTTGAATCTATCCTTACCTCCTAGCTGCTTGACAGCATTGGGAATTCTTATGACCTTCCTGCGCTCAGGTTCAATTCTTGGATGTAGGTAGTACTCGGCCTCCTCCTGACCAAAGAGGTTGTATAGCCGTTGCTTGTGAAGAGGCAGTTCATCAAAAAAGACCTAATCAGAAATAAAGCTTGGGGTAAACTTATTGGAAAGTCTAATAAACTTCACAACAATGAAGACACATTTATACTCCTGTGCTTCTTAGATCAAATAGACAATTTGAAAGCATGTCTAAAGGCTTATACTCCTACTACTACTACTACTAAACTGTGCCTTTGTTACACCATGAACATGTAATCACAGTTAAGACATTCTGCATCTCCTCGTATACCAGGAGTTGAGGAATAATCACTATTAGTGTATCATATTTCCATTAATATAAAAAGATATATTGGACTACCAGTGTTTGATATAATTCCTACATTTANGGTTGGAGTAAACTTATAAGAAGGTGTAAGACTTCATTCATATCAATGAAGATACATTTATACCCCGGTGCTTCTTAGATCAAAATGATTATTTGAAAGAATGTTTAAAGGCATAAACTACATTTACTACTACTAATAAACTGTGCCTTTGTTACACCATGAATATGTAATCACAGTTTAGAAATTCTGCATCTTCACAGGTACCAGAAATTCAGGAATAACCACAATTATTGTATCATATTTCCATTCATATAAAAAGATATATTGGACTACCAGTGTTTGATATAATTCCTACATTTATGTATCATGGATTTCTTAGCATTCCATGTCACATCCTAGAAAAATCTGATCAAATTAAAATCAATCATCAACCCTTCATTTGTCAAGTAGTCCAATGAATGATGTGCCAGATGTTGCAGGCCATTTGATTAACATACCAAATTTCTAAAGGTTAAATTGAAATTTGATTTGAAAAGGGGTCATTACAAATGAATGGAACTATATAATATTCCTATGAACACCTTCACATATGACTTTCATGGTATATCATACAATTATATGAGGGTACAAAGCTCACTGACATATATTGTTAGATATTCCCTTATACTAATGGTTACAATGATGAGAAACATATTATGGCTTCAAAACTAACCTCTTCTTGAATGGCATCCTCAGGTTCTTCCTTGAGAATACCTGTGGCATCATGAGGCTCAAAGACACTATCCTCTGACATCCTTCTGTCTGTTGACAACTTTCTGTCTATTGACAGCCTTCTGTCGGTGGACAGCCTTCTGCTTTGTCCCCACTGTCCACCTGGACCGGATTGGACATCAGCTTCGCCGCCTCCTTCTACCCCAGCTTCTGCTCCGCCTTCAGCCTCCTCTTTGTCATCTTTCTGCTTTTTCCTCTCTGCTGCCCTCTCTTGGGCTCTTCTGGTCAGCTGCTCTTCCTTGTCTTTACCTGAAAAGCACACAGGGAAGTCAAGCATTGACGCATTAATCATCGTGATGCATAATATAGCTCTTGGATTAATAATATCAAGTGGTTGTATGATGTTTAGGCAATCTATATCTATTTCATATGCTTTGTCAAAATACACCTTGAAAACTTCCTAACAGTATATGCTGATCTAATGGGATGTTGACTCATATCTCATCCTGTTGCATCAAGCCAAAGTAGTTTGCAACATTTTGAATAGCTGGTTATAGCATGCCACGCTATCTAGAAAAAATCCTTGAATATACATAATGATTTTATCCTTTTATCTAAGACATTGATACTGTACTTTTCTTTCATTGCGATTCTTATTGGATATGGTATCCTATCCTCATATACAGGAACTTTGTTGGAAAACTTTGCACTTCTACAAAAAAATTCTGGCATTGTGGCAATACTGGTAATCATTCACAAATGCTTTCAATATATCCTTGAACTCTTTATATTTTCAGCCACAAAACATTTATATTTAAGAAAAAAAGAAAAGTAAATAGATTAGGATGACAGTAATAGAAAGGGAATTTGTCTTTTTACCTAGTTCATCCTTGCATATTTGCAACAGAGCTTCTTCTGTTTCCTTCTTCTTTTGTAGCTCAGACTTCCTCAACTGGAAAATAAAAGAAGACAGAATACACATTCAATAAAGCCTACTATAAATGAAGATTCAGGGAACATAAAATAGGGATCAAGAGCGGGAATGATGATATAACATTTACAAAAAAAGTAATTGGCTATTACATCCTACTAATATTAAACCTGTCACGCTATAGTAAAGCACATATCCATCTAAAGGCAAAAGAAAAGAAACGTTTTCCTATTTTTCTATCTGTCATACACTTTTTAATTTTCTATTTTTTATGCATTATCCCTATCATTTTAATTTTTTTGTGTCCAATCCTCTCTGTCTCTCACTCTCTTTTTTTTTTCTCTCTCTCTCTCTCTCTCTCTTCCTCTTTTTCTCTCTCTCTGTCTGTCTCCCTCTCACCATTTTCCCCCGTGCCTTTCACTGACCATGTTTTTTCCACAAGGCCCTTTTTCCTTTTCTCCCCCCTCTCTCTCTCCCACACTCTCTGTCCAAACAATACTATTCATTTGTATACTCAACGCTCTCAGGGTCACCTATTGAGCTACAATCACTTAGGGAACCCTCTCCAATTGAGCAAACCAAATTGGCCGCAAATTGGAAAATGGCGTTTGACAAATTCAGCCAATTCTAACCCCATTGAGTCCCTCTTTCCTAAACCACACATTCCTTTGACATATCTGTTTTAATCTAATAATGCCAATTTGTCAACTCGTGTCAACGATTAGGTTACTTTTCATACCTGGCCACTAAATGTGTCACGTTTCCTCAAATTCTCTCACCCGTCCTACCCAATAGATGTCGATATCATTCTATTGACATCGGTACTGCCACAGGTCTCTCTCGATCCCCCATTCAGGAAACATGTTATCTATTTTTGCATTAAATCCCTCCTATACATGTTTTGGGAGTGGTGTGGGTGAATTTATCCAAACATGATCGCGTGCTTCGGAGTTATCAAAGGTTTACTAAGGTTATCAATGTGACATGGTGAATCAATATAGATAATCTGACAGCTCTGGGATGGATGATCTTCGTCTGTAACTGAGATGACATTCATGAGAACATGAACCAAAATTAAAGCACACTTCTGCTGATAGCTAATATAGTTCCCCAACGCAGACCCACCTCTGTTGATTCCATATACACCCTCATATAGTTTGGCCACTCTCTCTTTCATCCTACTTTTTCTTGCCCCCCTCCCCCGGAATTTATCTCTTCCATTATTAGCATCATGTCCACTATTACGCTCTCTCCCTCTCTGCCTAGCTATTTCCTCCCCCTCTAAACAAGTCTTTCTTAAATTATTTCTCTATCTCGCTCACTAAATCCTTCTGTAAAATCAAACATATTCCCAGAGAATATAGTCTCCTACATGTAAAAGCAGGTGGAAAAATAAAAAACACTTATTGCCAACCAATGTCCTGGAAATTTATCATCCCTTTTTTTTCTTTCCTTTTATAAATTGATGAATTAAAAAATTAAACGACGAAGTTGAGATGTGTGTTTTTACTTCAATTAGTACAAGAAATAATATTTGTTAAAGCAATTTAAACAAAAATATGTGACATTGACTATAAAAATCTGCATAAGTGCACAAAACATTATAACTAAGTTAGATATGATTTTTTTATTCAATGTGCATTGTGCAAGTTAAATTGATAATTTATTACCAAGCAAATATAGGGGCAAATGTGATGCAGCATTGACAAGTATTATAATTAGAAAATATATTAGATTAATTTGATGTCACAATATAATAACAAATGCAAGTCAAGTTAAGAAAAAAAAAATGGAGGTGGCGTATGGAAATAACGTTAGAAGGGAAGATGGAACAAGTATTGAGTTAATAGTTTAAATGGCTGGAAAGATGTACAGTTATATATTAAGGTTGGGAGAATGGTACAACTATAATGGTAGAACTAATAATGGTAAAAGCAACAGGGCCAGCAAAACAAACAAAAAACACTAGTATATTGATTTAGTAGGCCTGTAGCTCTCAAGCTCTAGACTGGTATGAAAGACAACAGTCATACACAGTGTGCATTTCCAGTAGTACGGTGGGGCATACACTCTACTTGTGAAAACAGTAATGACGACGGATATATATATATATATATAAATGTGATCACAAGATATGATATCAAAGGAAGAAATAAAATTATGATGTTGAATGTGGTCACAGTTGTGATATTGATAATTATAATGATTATGATGAAGTTGATGGTGATGATAATGATGGCCAGTTGTGCTACTGATGAAGAGTCTGTCAGTGGATGATGGCGGTTATGATGGTGAGATGATTGTGGTATACCAAAAGTCATTATGGTGGCAGAAGTTGAGATAATAAATGCCGGTATTGGTGGTTATGATGAAGATGATGGTAGTTGTGGTTGAAATGATTGTGGTATGCTAAAAGTCACAGTTAATATTACAATATGATGGATGGGGTTGAGACAATCATAGTAGTGGTGGTTATCATGAAGATGACGATGGTAGTGTGTTGATTATAATGCTTGTGGTAGATGATGTTGGTAAATAAATTATGGTTTAACATGATTATGGTATTGATATGGTAAATGGTGGTTAGGGTTGATAATGGTGGTTATGATGAAGGTGATGGTGGTAGGAGGGGTAGTTATTTGGGGTTTATTGGTAAAGTGGTTAACAAAGTTAAGGTGAGGGGAGTGATAAATGATAGTAGTACAGTACGCGCTACAAGTGATATTGACTATGGGATTAAATGGTTAACATGGGCAATATGATTGTGGTAACAAAAGCACTATTGGTGAGAATATTCAATCCATTTGCTAATGGAGCCACTTACACTATCATTCTCTTCAGGATTCATTTTGCCACTTTATGTTAAATAAAATGGAAGAGCATGCAAAACAATGGAAGGTATTTGATTATGGAGAAAGTGAAATGCATGAATAAAAATGGATATAATTGAAAATT
This sequence comes from Hemicentrotus pulcherrimus, assembly GCA_003118195.1. Taxonomy (NCBI): domain Eukaryota; kingdom Metazoa; phylum Echinodermata; class Echinoidea; order Camarodonta; family Strongylocentrotidae; genus Hemicentrotus; species Hemicentrotus pulcherrimus. The sequence continues at coordinate 107,706 of BEXV01001039.1, read as the reverse complement.
GTGTCAAAAATATGAAACCCATGAACGAAGTGTAAGATCATGTTTACATGCAAAGCACTTGAACTACTTTCAGAAAGTACTTTCTGTAAGTACTTTCATGGTTGACAAACAGCTAAGTAAATTATCTGATACTGCAGAAATAGCAGGCTACAATTAAAACAGCTAGATGTAGATCTCCTGGTGGAAGTTTCATGAAGTGAGAAGACTGGGGTGTCTCACAAATACTGCTTTCTCATGGTGCTAGAAGAAGTAAAACAAGGACTCTATGCACCAATAGAAAACAGTAGATGTGATTACCACTCTTTGCTTGCCTGGCGTCCAAACTGTCTCTTAGTCTCTTTGGATTTATATCAATATTAAGCTACAGAACTATACAACATAACGTTGATTGAAATCTTTTCATAAATATTAGAAATGTGTATACTGCATGCTGAGAAAGTTCAAACTTTGCTATTTTCTATATTATATTTTGCTATATCTTTAAGTAAAAAGTTATAACCCAATTTCCTCATCAAAATAAAAAGATGTTTTAAAAGGAATTTGAGTATTGTAATAACAATTTACAGCATGAATTTTATTTCCATCCACAGAACCACCTAGAATTTTTTTTTTTTTTAAAAAGAGTCATTTACATCAACTCACTAAAAAAAAACTACATACATTTACATACCGGTATATATTTCAATTAACAATTACTTCATTATCCAGAAGATATCCCTTCACGCATAAAACCGACCAGGTTTTAGCTGCAATAAAAACTGCATGAATACCCCAATCCATGAATGATTAATCTAAGAGAGTCAAAAGGTCTGCATATCTCCACCCAGCCACAACACTCCAAAATGCATCAAATGTACTAAATGACTGATATGGGGATGAGAGAAAGGAAGAGAGAGAGAGAGAGAGAGAGAGAGAGAGAGTGAGAGACGGGGAGTGGATTTGACAGGGAGAGGAGGTACCGTAGCTGATGATAGAGCAAAAGCAAGAGAGAAAGAGAAAGTGAGAGAAAGGGAGAGAGAAAAGGTGAGATAGGAAGAGAGTTGCGCTCCAGTCAGTAAGTGTTATTGTATTGACAGTACGCACACACACGCGTGGGAGCATGTAGACACTCGCCCGTTGCTGTCATGGTAACACAACCAAACATTTGAAGTGTGCTGGGAGTTGGCTGCCTGACAGCTTTTTTTTCATTAATAAAAACGATATCATGCAAACACAAAATGCATTATACTCATTTCATACAGTATAGAGCCTACAAGATGTATTGGTAGCAAAAAATTATTTCTGTATTTAATAATGTGAAAATGGTAAAATAACATAGGACATTTTTCCTTACAAACCAGTCATTTTGAGCGATAAAAAAAAACTATAGTTACATATAGATTGCTTATCTGAATCTCTCCTAAAAGCAAAAATGCAAGAAATTATGAATGATGTTTATTCTGGTCTCCTATATATCACCCAAGTAGATTTTCATAATTCAAACAAAATTTGATACAAAGTCCAAGACCATGCACACACCCAATGCTGGCAATCCCAGTTGCAAATACATTGTGAGCAAATTTGAGTTAACCAACAAATTGCTATTCACTTGGGTGTAGTTAGTGAGATCACATGGATGTAAGAAAAGTGTTTGGCAGCTTCTTTTAGTTGTACAGGGAATTCATATTTGCTCTGCATGTCCAATATGTGCACATGTAGACAAGTCATATTCCCAAAGGTTTTTCATATAATCCATTTTGAGAAAATGTCATCTTGAATTTATCTACCGGTATATTCCCATGCCCATCACATGAAACAAAATGGATATTCCACATCACATTAAAACCATGTTACTTTTTTTGCTAAACACTTTATATAACAAAGAAAAAATTGATATTTCCTCATGGTAAGTTTTTAATTGTATTTTTCTTAGCTCTCTTGATCCTTCAAAGCTCCTACGGCTTGTTCACATATTCCACAGTTTACCCAAGAATAAATGTAAACACACCTCTATGTGTACTTTATTTGCTGCACACAGTATATTTATGACTACTGCAGGCTGACTTATACTGCATGTATAGTTAGTACAATGATTTATAGTTGGTAAAGATTGAAGGTATCATTGGGTGATGACATTATCAGCTCTTCTCCAGGTGACACAGGAATGTTAATCATCACACGATGAGGGTCTTCCCCTACAGCTCTGATTTCAACTGGTGCTTAGATTAATCTACAACAGAACACTATCCACCAGTTGCAACCAGGCAGTAGAGGAAGATTGGTGTCCAGGCTTCTACAGGTTCTCCGTCAGCAACGTTGAGGTCCGCTGTATATCATTGTACTAAGAAGTTGCTGGTAACTTCTTGATCGTACCACACATGCTCCAGCAACAATCGCTCCAGGGTCAATTTCAAACACAAACCAAATTCCTATAAAACTTTAACTCTGGACAACAATACCTAACTCTAAAACTAATACAAGAATTAACCCATAGTTTAAAACCTCCATATTGCATGGTATGCGCCCAATATCTAATGAAGGGATGTAATATATGCTTAGAACGCATGCATATATATATGCTTGTAAGTAAACAACCAGGGGACCAATGGCTTTAAGTCCTCTCTGAGGGACTTGGTAATGAGGATTATTGCCAAATGCCTCAGCCACACCTTTGCGTATTCGGCTTGGGTATTGCTGCGTATTTATGGCAAGCCGTTTAAACATTTATTCCTATTTCTTGATATCAAATAATGATTTGCTGTTGTAAAGCAATGGTAGTTCTTGTGGCACTAATTGAATTCTTGATTTCAGAAATTTGATTTCTTGATATCAAGAATTCATTTTTTAATATCAAGAATTAAATTCTTGATATCAAGAAATAGGAATAAATACGCAAAGGTGTGACTGAGGTGTTACAAAAGGGCACAAACACATCGACTTGGTTTCAAAACCCGGGACCTCCCGAATACGAGACTACTGCTCTACCACTAGGCCATCGCGCCTCCTCAACATATGCTTCTTTAATATTAGTCCAATGTGGAGGTTCAAACAATTGTTTAGATCTGGGTTTAAATCCATACCACCTTTGTGAAGTTTGGCCTAACCCTGGCTAAGACCTGTTAGCATCCCAATTAGCTCTTACACTCTATCTCTGAAGAATATAGCATGGGGCAACTGTTGCTAGAGCAAATGTCTGATAATGACTATACTCCTAATATCCTCCTAATAAACTGACTCATTTGATTCACACATGGGTGTACAATTCTCTTGTCCCCTGGGGGAAATGCTATTAGTAAATTGTGGTTGCTCAATAAAAATAGAGAATGCTAATAATTTTAATGAGATACCTACTCCAAGGATATCATAGCCATACATTGTCAATGGCAGTGGGCAGCTAATTAATGCCACTCTATTGCCTTTGCTAACGTTTATGTTAAAGAGAACTATCAGTATCTTTTGTGCGTATGATTTTTATATCATACATATATATTTTCTGACTAAAAAAATTATAAACAGGAAGTTCAACTGAATATTACAGGAGGCACAAATATAATCACCTTCTTCTTGGGGCAGGGGAGGGGGTGGGGGTGGGATAGTAGGGATGAGAATACCATGATGGTATTTTTTAAATCTTTGCTGAGAGTATCATTTTATGTAATTCAGTTGGTTCTAACATAAAATGACTGTTGTACTAAAACAATATCATGCAAGCTCCTAAAATATGCTCTGCACCACATCCTCATAATTGACTGACAAATTACGAACATGACATTATAAGCTAATGTATGATCATGGACACTTCTTAACACTAAGATGTAACCTTCAATGAGAGGCATGCTTTTCTGCCTCGTTACTGTATGCATATACTACATTACAGTAGAGCTCTCTCTACGCACACCAAGGAATCGTCTTCATTGGTGCCCCGATAATGGGACATATGCACGCTGCTCATGAAAAGTGCATCGTGTCTAGATTGTTCATGCTATACAGAAGACAATATACCCTTGAATTTGCAGTATACAAGTCTGCTTGTGTGCGGTGTGCATAGAAATGACATGGAAATGTATTTTTTGTATGATGTAATATATGGCAGATGTTTTCCTCATCTTAGCTCAATCAAACAGGGCTTATAGTATTCATGTATGGGTACATATCATTTCTTTGATTGGAGTAGTTATGTCAATATTGAAGCACTGCTAAATAACAGGAGGGGATGAGTTGCTGGCTCAGGGAGATTAAACATGAACATGAAAGTAATTCTCTTACCTCTTCAAGTTTTCTGTCATTTTTAAGGCGCCTCTCTAGGAAGAGATCGTCGTAGGCTCGAATAAGCTCTCGTTGGAGTTCAACTTTCTGCTCCAAGTAGCTGTATTTGTCGTCTCGTTGTATGGCCTTAAACTCCTCCCACTTCCTATGGATGTCCTCTTGCCTCTGTAACATGAAAGAAAAAAAAATACAAAAATTGTAAGACCTGGATCTACATTTACTTGACAATTAAATCAATTGATTTGTTGTATTGTCATCATGTCCATGGATGTACAAACCAAACTGACACCATGTTGATTGCAATTAGTGTTGATTGTTGAATCTTTGCCATATATATACAGTTGTAGGTGCAAATCAAAACAACTTTTATAAGAACAATCAGTACTTCTTACAAATATCATTATTATGATTTTATCATTTTAAACCATACAGTTTTGACAATCGATGCATGATTTCAAATTTAGGGGATGGGCTGTTGCACAAAGGCTATTTCCAGTTTTAACCCTTCCCTTCACTCTCATAATGCTCTGTTTAAATGTGTATTTTATTTTCCATATTTGTTTGCTGTTTGTATAAGTGTTACCATTGTAAGTACTTAAGGTTTTTTTCTTCTTCTAATGATGAGTGTGCAAAACAATCTTTGAAAAAATGAATACCGGTACCTCATCCAATTTGGTATGAATCATACTTCAAGACTTTAGCTGTACTGGTACTGTTCATACATCTGTGTTTTTTTCTCAAAATATTTATGAATACGGGGAACAAACGCAAGCTAATGAATACAATATGGAGGAAAATGAGCAGAGCCCATACATGCATGAAGGCAGGTGGTCATTTGGCACAACTCCAATAACATTTGACTTTAGGTTTCACAATGTAAGAAATAAAAATGGGCTCTCCTCTTATCATAGGCTTGTTCCTACATGGGATATATAACTTTGTTTTTTTCTCTCGTTTTAATATAATAGCCATGATATTATGATTAGGGGGTCAAAAATTTATCCAAACATGTCTTACTGAAATAAAAGCAATGTGAAGCTAAAGGAGACATACGTGACTTTTCACTGCAATATTACAAATTTGAAGTGGGATAATTTTTGCTTCTATACACAGAGATGATTACAGGTGCAAATTGTAACCAAGTATTATTGAAATACACTGTAACACACTCGTAAAGACTCAGAGTCATGATAAGTTTAGTCATTATTTACTGAGCAGAGTCATGAAAGATAAACAAATTGACACTGGGTACCATGTTTCAGCCAGTCAGCCTATAGTATAAAGTAAAATATGCAAGTGACACAAATTCATTCAATGTCATTTTTTACAAACTCACACCAATCACAATTATCTGTGATTTGAGGTGCATGCATGGTTTATTTGAAGCACGCATATTAGATGTCATAGTAGTTCTATTGCAGAGAAAGGATCAATTCTCCTGTAGGAATAACTTTGCCTTTGACATAAAGGGATTTATCTCAACCACACTATGGCATATAAACCTCCTTGCTGTCCATACTTTGTCAGATGTCATGCTGTGTTACTAAGATATGTCAAACTTAGGATTGAAGATAGAAAAATGTCTGGAGGGTAATTTAGGAATTACATGACAATGCTGTCTTTAAAACATTGTAATATACTAGAGGGAAAACAAAATAATGGAATATGTAATCATTGCTCATCTTTTGATTAAATGGGTGTTTGCACAGTACAAACTCAGAAAGGGAAGATATAACTACATGCAAGCTAGCTGATCTTCATCTTGTCTTTCATGCATGATTCACCAGGGGATTATGAATCCATCACACTTGTATATTCAAGACAATTTAATTCCATCAAATGACAAGTACTAATATCATATTCCTTCTTGTCTATTATATGTCATTCTTAAATTTTGATGAGAAATAATCAAAATTGATTACAAAATGTTTTTAAACTTGCAGGGACATACACTAATTCAATATGAATACAAAGAGCCTAGATTTTTGGGAATTCATGGTGGCATATTTTTTTTCTACATTGGATTCAATCTGAAAGATTATACATGTGCATTATAATGCCCATTCTTATTCTCCTCTGTGAATCTTGAAGGATTGAATCCAAACATAATCTTCTATTCATAGAGCTTCTCTTCGGGTTCAAGGGCAGCTAGCTTCCCCTTGCAAATATGGGCATTACCTCATACTTCAATGCTCTCAAGACTTGAATGTGAAACTTGGCCAAGCACAAAATTATGCCCTATCCACTGTTTCAAATGCCATTTAGCCGTTGGCGTACTAGTATACTGCCTTTCCATGTGTATACTGTAATATACTTCACAACTGATGTAAATAGGCATTGCATATCAGTTGAAGTGAATTACATGTAGTGAGTTTTCTAATATCCAGGAGAAAGGATGTTTTGATGTAGAATTGGAATGTTCATTTGTAACATTTAGCAATGCTTTCAATGTCATCATACAAAAGAAGATAATTGAAGAGATAGAAAATTTGATACAAAGCTATTACTTTGATTTCTGAAGGCCCATGCAGTCTCACATCTTGTTAACAATAATCCACATTATAACTATCAACAAAGGTTCTAACCTTGAGTATGTCAAACGAATGAAAGAAGAGAAAGCTCTTCTCAATCCACAATTATCCTAGACCTACACAATGATAGGTCAGTATTATAAGTTCTTCCAAATATAAATTCTTGTAAGCTATCCACATGTTATCATCTATCTATCTTATAGTACAGTATTCATAGCCATTACATTTCTTTTCGTCCTGAAGTCTCTTTTTTTAATTTTTTAAAATAAACATTGCTTTTTTCAATAAAAAAGAATCTGAAATTATCAATATATTTTAATAACTTAGAATTTGTACGAGCACCATCAGCTTCAATCCAATTTATTACAAAAAAGAACTTCATGATTTTATATAAAGCCTGTAGGACTGTGGACAAACATTAGCAATGCTTTTACCCCCGAAGGCCCAAATACATTATCTGAATCTGCAAATATCATCACTGTTTATCTTCAATCTCCATTTCTGCCCACTCTTGATAAATCACAATCAGCGTTTACATTCACCTTTACTCCGTCCCTCAGGGATCTTTCAATCCAGTATACGATATAAATAATGGCCACTTAAGACTGTCTTCAGAATTGAATTCAAAAGGCAACACCAAACAGAGGGGATACCAAAGTATTTTACGATACATGGCTATTTCAATATCAAAGTAATCACTGAACGATATCTGTAACTTCATCTAATGCTTCCTTCTAACTATTTAAAATATATTGTTTTATCAACAACTAGCTGATTGCAAAGGGGAGCCTGGTACAAAGAGCAGTTATATGAAACACATACTACACATGTGTATTCCTGTGATTGTTAGAAACATATTTGAACCAAATATTATTCCATTCTTTTATGCATTTAAGTTTATTCTACCTTCCTAACAAAATGAATTAATCTTTTAAAAATATTGTCAGGTTGAAGAGATATTCTTTTTTAAAAACTTAAAACAAAAGTGTGTGAAATCATTGATAAAAGGTTGCCTGTCTCCCTGTCTCTGTTACTCTCAACTCTCTCTTCACAATTGTACATGTATACTAGATAATGTGTCCTATGTTGTTTGTCATTCTTTCTGTTCTTTTATTCTTGCATCATCCTAATAGTTTTACTTCTAATACACTATCTCTTTCTTCCTCGCATTTTCATATGATTATCCTCTACTAGTGCAAAAATATGAACATATGAATAGGAATACAGCATAGAGAAAGAGTGAACCAAAATAGAGCCTCGACCATGCACAGCTGTCCTTATTCAAGCCTGCCCTCGGAGTGTATTGATGCTAGTACAAAAGGTTTCCACACCTTTCCTTAGCAGCAAGGTTTGACTCCGGGTGCACAAAGTGTGAAATTTCTCATGAGAAAATCTGATGCATGAATATAACCTCGTTCCTTTCTTTCTGTTTATCTTGCTCTTTCTCCCCATTTGTATTTTCTTTTATTTCAATATTTTAACCCTAACCTTTATTTTGCAACACACATGTTTCACTGGAAGTTGGCAACTGTTTTCGCCGTGATAACGATCCAGCCACATTGATTTTGCTCACAGATTCAGATCATATGCCCTGCATTGAGTGTACATTGAATGTGCTAACAGTAGAAAATATTCTACTCCAAAACCCTATTTGCAAGAATGATGAGAATGTATACCATGTTTTTCTTTGAAATCATGCATATTTGTTTTTAAATAGAATTGCTGATTTATAGATGACGCCAAACATGTCTCTTTCATTTTCCAACATTGCTTGATAGTTGTTAATTGAACATTTTTTATAATTCATATATGACAAACAGTTTCAACTAATATGCCCTCTGGCAAACATTCTCCTCAATGAGCTAATTTCAACTATTTATTATTTATTCTATTTTATTTTTTTTTTTATTCTTTTTAATTATTTATTTAATGGTTTTTTTTTTGTTTTTGTTTTTTTTTTTTTATTTATATATTTTATATTATTTTTTTTTTTTTTTTTTCATTTTTTTTTTTTTATTTTTTATTTATTTTTTTTGTTTGTATTATTATTTATTTTATGTATGCTTGTAAATAAGCACTAGTGCATTGAATTGATTTCATACCCAGGACCTCCCAAATTCGAGACCATTGATCTACCACTCAGCCATTGCAATTGTATCAAATACTACTACATGAATTTGTATCAAATAACTTACATAAATATCTTTAACATAATTGCTTTCTAAAGCATGGTGAAATATACTTGCATAATACGCTCACGTTTGTGCACGTAAATGTAGGCCTACTGAATGGAAATCTGCATAGTATGCAGGCTTCATTCATTCATGCAGGTATAGCCTGCCAGCCCTGAAGGGAGGTCTCTCTCTCTCTCTCTCTCTCTTTCTCTCTCTCTCTCTCACTTTCTCTCTTACTCTACATCTCTCTCTTTGATCCAATCAACACAAAGCAATACACTTTGGTTAATCCTGTAGTCTGGATTGAGATGGCTGTTGACCAAAGTCTATTCCGATACAAGCTTGTGGCACTGTGAAGGCTCAGTAGAAAGGTCCCACTACTTTTTCTTGTCTGAAAAAAAGCCCACTTTACATATATATTATTAAATTACTTTCTTTTTAATATCAGTTTCAAATCATTCTTTGTCTTGCTGACAGTTAAAGAAAAGAAAAGCAAAACAAAATTCTTTCACAGCTTTAAATGCACCCTTGACGTGATGCTCCAGTCATGTAACTGAATAATACATTATTCTACATAGATTTCAAGGTTTTTGCCCATAAGTAGGAATGTAATGAATTTTCCATTATGTTAAATTAAAATTGCTAAGTGATTAAGTCCTGAGCATTCAGCCAGACTCAAGGCCCTCCACTTATCCCAGCTTAGATGCGTTATCTATGGCGAGGTTACAGCATAAAGGAAATCCCTTCATACCAGTAGGCAGGTACCCATTTCTAAACCTGGGTGGAGGGTGGCAAATATAGATTAATATCTCTCTAAATGACATAGGTCATGAGGCTGGACTAAATCCTACAAAAAAATGTATATGTAGTGCAGATTTTCAAACTACTTGACTAAGAAAAGTCTATTTCACATAAAGTTGTTTCCTGTCTTTCATCAGCTTTACGATGCAGTATTAGTTTCTCGAAATACATGTATATTTGCTTGTACTAACTACCTATTTACGGTATAGACTAGCCTAGTATAGACACCTCCTATCCATCACTATATAGCCCTCCCTCTAACCAATGCCAATTGAGAGGGCCGGCCGGGTGCCCTAGTTCTAAGGGATTCCCTGTTCTATCATCGCCCCACTCGCTGGATGAGAACCCTGAGGCCTGAAGGGGGTCGTGGGATTGATGAATGTGGGATATCGCTGCACAAACACGGCTCCGGTTTCCTATATGTGTGTGTCTGAAATGTCAGACAGATCGCTGCAAAGTGGTCGTCAGAGGTTTTGTGTGGCCCCGCACGTGAATAGCGAGCAGTGCCTACACCTAGAACCAGTACATCCGCCCAACGTTAACAAACCTAGGGACCTGTCTCCAACAAAATCTCTTTATTCATTTATGTATTTCATACAGCAGTTAACAAGACAGACTCTCCCTTGTTGCCCAAAGAGCATAATTAATTTCACCCCAAGGAACAAAGTTTTGAAATGCCAAAGTACTAGGAGGTACTCAAATATTTTTCAAAATTACAGGTCTGGTGTATAAAAGACAATTACCTTGTACTTCTTGTAACTCCATTTTCTCATGTTGGTCAAGAGTATACAGGAAAGAGGGCTGCAAAATGTGCATCCTCTTGCTCTTTAAAACCTCAAAAGCTACATGTATTGCTCTTGATAAAACTAGACCATTACTGTCTGATAATGGTGTCCTAAAGTCAACTAGTATATTAGAGCTATCCTCAAGCAACTCAAATAAATAAATCAAGTATAAATCTTACCACAATTGACCCATAATTTGGTAAAGTAATATCATATGAGAGAGTGACAGAGAAACAGAGAGAGAGAGAGAGAGAGAGAGAGAGAGAAAGGGGGTATTGAGCATTTTCCCTGCTTTACAAAAAAAAATTGAAATCCCCCCTTTCCTAATATGATAGTTACATTGGATAATTAACCGGCTGACTTTTTTTTAGAAACCCGTTTATTTTTGGGGATGGCATCTCTAATCATCTTCACATGCACCCAGGAGGTCTCATAGCAGTCAATCTTCTCACCATCTTCCAGTCTCACTTCATTTGTTGTTAGAGCCAATAATTGTCACATGCTACTTGCCTCTTCATCATGGGTTATAACTGCTGCCATAATGGTACCCCGGGGGCATGCAATTGTAATGGGACAAGGGTTGCGTCAAAATTGATTTACATTAGGCGGCATGATGAACGTACGCAAGCACGTGGGCAACCGGCGGTTAGAGGGGAAGATGACGGATGATGCGTTCAATCTTAAGGGCTTCTGGTGAGGACGTAGTGATTTGCTCAGTGTCACTTTCTGCTAGATACAGATATCATTCGACATCAAATCTGACAACTGGTTTGAGGTTCTTCTGGGTTACCTTCCACTAAAGATATCATCAATAGAAGTGTTATTGAAGATACTGTCGAACGTATATAAATCTAATAGCAGATCATTTGCAAGCACTCTAACAAGAAAGAAATGTATAAATATTGACAGTGAAGAGTTTAAATGTTTGTCTAGAGTATGGAAGGAAAAACTTAATCCCATCAGTGTCAAGACCCCAAGAAGCACGCTTTCTTCATTTCACTGTTTATTAAACTCTAGTCCTATATAATTCTCTCTTGCTCTGCAACACTGTAACCATGCTTGTAAATGTGCCATTTTATAATTCCACTGTGTACAATTTAACTAAAAACTTGATCCCGTTAATTTCTGCTCAGTTAACATCTACTGATGATTACAGGACTATGCTGCTATCTTATTGACCGGGGGAGGGGAAGGAGGGGTGTTGGAAAGGGGGAGTGGGTTTACCGCATATGTACAAGGCCTTTAAAAAAAATGATATTTACTCCCCTGAGCCATCTCTTTGACAAACACTATCTTTTGGGTAAATGCATTATAAAATATATATATCATTTTATATCAAATGGTCTAGTAAGTCTCTCAAAAGAAGACATTGTAAACCTCACAGCAAAATCTGGCTTTAAAATGGTTGTCCATAAATTTTGCTCACATCCATGTGAATTCATATGTTTTTTTGTTATTAGGGTTTGTACTCCCTAGCATAATGAATGTGGAGCAATGCACAATTTGCACATCACTATTTTCACACAATTGAGAGTCCACACCAAGTTTTGTTTTAATGCCTTTTTCCACTAGGAGAACTCATCACCATCACCTCCACATTGCCATGCATGTAAAAGCAGTCCAAAAGATCAAAAGTGAGAACAGAATTTTATGTCATAAGCAATGTATGCATATTACAACTACACACAATGGATGAATGCATGACTAAACAATTTGTAAATGAATAGTTGATGCAAATTCAAGGCTTGTGAAAGCCCCATTGCTGTCATAGGATAAAAATGAATTTGTCATCTAATGCACAATTATAGTATCACACATAATTTGTGGAATTACAATCTATCGTTTGCTGTTGTGACCACAGGGCTTCATTTTCTATTGAGCATGAAAAAACCTTTTTCAAAAACAAATATTTGCCATTATGCCAATCTATACCTCTATACTGTGAGTGGGTTGTTTGGGCTGTTTATTCAGCTTTGTGTATCACAAATGCACTCAAAAAGTCTAAACTCATCCATAACTATTAGTCAATGTCTGTGTTATATTAAAAACAGTTGGCTTTAATGAATCTTTACATGAAGGTAAAAGAAGTACTGTATATCACACTTCATGCTTGTTTAACATTTGCAAAGTGATAACTGATATTGGTTAGTCATGCAAGTCTCATTCATGATTTATTACAATTTTCTCTGAACTAGATTTATTTTAACATTATAACCAATATTCAAAAAATGAACTGAAGCACTGAAATGTGTTTTTAGTAAACAGCCTGCCTTGATGAATTGACCTTGACAAAATTTCTATACCATTTTGCAGGGTAATACACTAAAAGTAGAGATTTACAAAATGTGCATGCAGCAAAAGAGTAGTCTTAGGATCTATATCAATTCTAATTACATCAGCTAAAAAAAAGCAAACAGGATTGATTTTATGGCGGAGATAACTTCTGTCTATATATGCATACATACAGTGTGAATCTAAGAGTACAATAATATTATATGTACATGTATGCAGAAAGACGGTCATGCACAGTCACACTCTCATCTCTCCCCTTCTCTGCCTCTCTCTGTCTCTCTCTCTGTCTCTCTCTCCCCACTCTCCCATCTCTCTGACAGTTTACCTCTTTCTCTGTACGTCTCATGGTATATGTCGATCTCCACCCCCCCTCTCTCTCTCTCTTTCTTCCTCTGGCTTGTTTGCCCATGGACTAGGAGCTTGGGCGCACCGCATACATGATCCCTTATTACATTTCTTCTCCAGTCCTGGCATCACTCGAGCTCAATCCAATTGGACTGATACTTTAATCAATCCTAGCATGAGAGAAACGAAGGAACAGAGCTCCATTTTGGGAATCATCCTTTACCATCCCCGGCATGCATGCTTCATAGCCCAGATAATAAGAGGAATGAGGTAGATTCCTCACTTAAAGGTGGAGAACAACCTGGTAGCTAGTGCATCTGCTGCTTTATATAATAATAATAATAATAATAATAATAATAATAGATCACATTTATAACGCGCCTAATACATTGTTTCTAGGCACTTTATAGTAAAGGGTATTGCAGGATTTGCATTTTCTTCTGAAGCAATATCGAAGATTCATAGCATCAATAATTGCTGTTTACTTTGTACTAGTAAATTACCAGTTTTACACTATGTAACGATGGAAGGAATTAAAATCTTAGACAGATAGTTAGATATTTCCATCTATATCACTGTTCTTTAACATACACATTGTGCCTATCATATATCTATGAAAACCAATGTATTAAATTGATGGTGTAGAACAGTAGCAATATATATGTAATTGTAATGTTTATCAGTTCGTTTTGCAATTATCATTTCTTATACAGACTCATCACTTCTGTTGCCATTATGGTTGACCTAATGCAAAAATAACTCATATTACTACAAGGCATGAAGGAAATCATGCATTATCACAAGCAAACAACCCATGCATCCTTATCATGAAAGTGCAATAAACATACAATTAGTGACTGCCAACACAGACATCTCATTACAATGTATGAATTGACTTGGTATGAAGCTCATCACCCAAACAATAGGTTACTTTCCGTTGTTGGTAGATACAATGATCTACTGCAGGCAAACTATAAAACCTATTTTTCATTCCTGTTAAGGTTCCCTAACATAACATGCCAATCTGAAATCGATTGTCAAATGAAATGAGAGGAGTTCCGTATGACTGGGATTATCCATGGTGAACATAAAACGCAACAATTGCTTGACATACCCATACATACGCGGGACAAACGATTAGTAGCACTATGCATGAATAGCATCAATCATACAAAACTCTCTTGATCTGTTCCATTCTCCTCAAGCTTGCACAAACATCAAATCAACACAAGTACCCTACCTGAATCCATCACAAATTAAGTGCCTAGCTGTATCCCATGGTTGGATCCAGCTTTCCATCATTGCTGAGGAGAAAGATCAGGCTCCTAACGAGGAGCCCCTTGACAGAAGATCAAACCGTTTCCTTTTCTGTCCTTCGCCCACAACACGAGTCGCACACACCGGGCTATTGTGCCCTCTAATTGATGGGAAAGCAATGGTGTATTATAGAGTGCCTCGCAGACAGAAAATAGAGGGAAACTGGAGCTATTATTGACTGAGTAATATGTAGCTGTCATTAGCATAACAGTAGCAGGCTATTGTGTAGTACCACAATCTATGGAGGAGCGTAGAATGGAGCGGTGGGGGTGAAAGTGGATGACTGGTTGCTGGGGTGAGAGAGAGAGACACAGAGATAAAAGAGAGAGACAGAGAGTGATAGACAGAGAGTGGTGGTAGGGCTGTAATGTGTATGTTAGTATGGGAAGCCGGTGGTTTCTCCTCGGGTATCCCAGGACCTCTGTGTACTAGCACATGTAGGAGGAGGTATTGGTCATCAGTAAAGATAAACTGGGATGTTCATGTATCAGATCTTAGTAAGATAGAGAAACAGTCTTAGCAAGATACAGAAACAGTCATGGAATATTTCTTTCAATATTTGATGGGAACAGTGGGCAAATTTGATATCAAGTGGGAAATACATGTTTGTGAATTGCTCATGACTAAGCACATTAATTAATATTTCAAGAATGATAATTACTATATTCATCATGTAGTGGACCCAGTAGCATTACATTTGTATGTATCATAAAATTATTTTTGGTCAAAAATTGTATATTTGGTACATAGTAATTGTACAAGTTGTAAGAAACAGAAAGATATGGCTGAGATATGACCAAACTTTCACAATAAAACCAGATGTACTTAAAATTCAAACTTCTACTGCTTGAAGAGAAATTTCCCAATTTTCTACATTGACTCGCTTCTCTTGACTGACAGACCATATTGGATGCCCCATGACCTCAGACAAACTTTTAATAAAATCTAATATTTGGATATCTATTTCTAAAATGATAAATGAATCAAAAGGTCAAAAGCAAATCTGGAAAAAATATGTGGCACTGACATCCATATACACTATAGATTTACATGATACTAATGTTTCTATTGAACCATGATATTTGAATTGATGCAGATAGGCAGAAATTCACAAACGAGAGTAATTAACAGCCTACTGTCTATACCCAATAGATCTATTTTGGGAAATTGGAGCATTAGATTGTCATAAAAGAAAAAGATTGCTGCACATGATGTTTCTATAGCAACATGCAAACTATCATGGACTTCTACATAATGTTTCTCTTATCTTTTCTTCTCTTCTTTTTTTTTCTTTCTCTCTCTCTCTCTCTCTCTCTCTCTCTCTCTCCCTCTTTCTCTGCATATAATATGTGTCTCCTATATACTCCCTGTCTCCATTCTGCTTCCTACTATATTTAGCCGTCCCTGTGATAAGATTATACTGAGTGGTCCTTAAACTGGGGAGATAAAGCATTATCAAATAAGAGATGCTCAACACTCTAGCAAACTCTTTCCTTTCAGCCACCCTGTCCCACTAACATAAAGAACTTGTAGGTATGCTGCCAAATCAACAAAGGCTATTGTCATTAGCTTCTCCACATTACAACCACTAAATCAATCCAAAGAGGAAGACTGTATTCTCCTCGTGAATGTTTGCCGGTTATATGCAAATGATCTTAGATGATAGCACCCTCCCATCTCTTCTCAATGATTCCCACTGCAGGTAAATTGACACACTTAGCTCAGCTCCCCATTGTACCACTCAAAGCGTAGCTGGAGGGAAGGTGTCTATTTTCTAAGTTTCTCTTTTGTTGATCAACAAAAGCTGATTACCTGAAGATTGCATCCCACTCTTCTTTCACTCTAGACTTAAATACACTCATCACTTTGCCAGTATTGGGAAGCCCTACCAAAAACACTGCTCACTATACAATATCAAATACAACCTTCATGGATAACCTTTGCAAATATAGTTAAAATTTACTGATATTTTGTTTACTTTGATTTTTATATTGCGAAATAATTGAATTGAATTGAATTAAAATGCATGCATATAGCAGGATAACAGAAATATGGATCTTACCTGCTAGTGCTGAAGCTGGCATCGATGTGAGGGAAGTAGTGAGCAATGCTCATCCGACTAATGCCACCTGCCTGTAGCTATTAGCTTGGCATATAGTGCTTTACAGACAACACGCAAGGATTCTACACCTAGATGCTCTCATCTTGTTAATGCCGTATGACTGACTGGGAGAGAGAGATGAGAACGATCGAGGGAGCGTGCTCTGTGCTAGGCCGGACGGCAAACACCACCAGGCACGCCTACGGTAACCAGCACTTCCCTGCAACATCCTCACTATATCCATCCTAAAATACACTCTCTCCTCCTCATCGCCCCTCATCATCTGCTCCTATAGCTACCACTCCAATGAGACAGACACACATACACACCACTCATATACACCAGTCACCGGCCAATCATTATTATGAAATATACTATTCATTGTTGCACAGCCCTCAATGGAGAGAGAGAAAAAAAATGGGAAAAATTCAATATCTAATAATACTGCGCACATGTTGCTCCTCTGAGTATAATGCACAGACAATAGCTCCTCTCGGGCAGAAAATTGACATTGAATACGGCCAGTTGGAACCTAGTGTGACGTGGGATGCCTCTGGCTCGATCAGGGAAAGATGACGCCCCTAAAAACGCTTCCACCGACACCCTGGTATTGTGACCACCACTACAACATGTGGTCTTAACATATTTTGCTTTGTAAAATAAACTGGCATAGAGGCACAATTAGAGGGAAAATCTAGTGTAAATGTTATTAAAAGCTGGTGTGAAGTCTGAATACTGTTACTAATAGGAGGCGCACCAAATGTGGATTCTAACTATAGAATTCTATTTTCCTGTTTGTCTGTTTACAATCAGATTCATGAAAAATTAAAATAATCAAGCCTGCATGTCTTTGTTAACATTGATCAGGAAATAGGGGAAGGGATGGAACCTATTACATATAGCTATGTTCACACGGTACAGTAGTAGTTATAAACTTTAAGTTTGCGAAACCTCAAAGTTATATGATAAACAGTGATCCACCAACTACGACGAAGGTTCATGCAGGACGGAAACAATGATTATAAATTAAGAGTTAGCTACAAGCTGGAGATAGCATTGGTTCAAACTACAAGCTGGCGCAACCTCAGAGTCCTTGCGTCCTCATGGCACATAACTTAAAATGAGAACCTCCCCCCCCCCC